>UZAE01000362.1:0-25187 GCA_900617975.1 Rodentolepis nana | reverse complement strand
CCCACCGCCCTAATCTATTTATTTTGGATTCGGTCGTTGCATTGTTTACTTTTTGAGAGGATCCCCAACTCTTGATGGAGGGGGGGGGGGTTTGACATAATTTGTTCGGCATTCTAAAGTGGAAATTTTAAAGAATTTCCTTGATAACTTCATAGATCTTCCATAGGCTTTGTTTTGTTTAATAATCGCCCACATTTCAAGTCTTTTTGTTTTAATTTTTAACCTTTTGGTCAACTGGGTTTCCACTTAATGCTTTGAGCGAAATCTCCATCCATTTATCACAAATCAACGGATACGAAAAGTTTCTCCGATATTCATTTGCTCATGCTTAACTTTCCACTGTCAATTAAATGACTGTCTTTATTTCATCCTAATACGCATATTTCATTTTTGAATTATTCGTTGAGTCTTTCTTCACTTATTCAAACAAAAGACCAAATCGTTTTGCGTACTGATTGCAGAGGTATACAATATATTTATATTACCGAACTTAGAACTGCTTATTTATTCTTTTAATCATTTAAGGAGTTAGCTACATAGGCTCACCAGTAAAACATGATCCATAAGTTGTATTTATTGGGTTTGAGCTCATCGTTCGGGGTCTGTACCAGTCCGCTAAATAAGAAAACATCGTTTAAGCTTTACTATTTCAGAAGGACAGGTTAGAGTGACGCACATAAATTGAAAAGTGTTTAAGAGATCGCAAACGCCCACATATTTTCAACGATTTATCTATCATGAATGAATCAGAGACTTTTTGCACCCTCTCATTGACAATTGAGGAGACAAGACGATTTTTGGAATAAACTTAAGTCGAATTTTGCATGAAAAGGACATTTGGAAATATTAGCAAAAATGTAAAATTGAAAATGCTGGCATACAGGTAAGTTTATATATTAACTGAATTCCTTCTACAAGTCATTCAATTTTCTCAATTATATTTCCTAATGATTAACATCTTTTGCTCCTAATAGACATAATTCGTTAAGTATTCTAATAATTAACTAAATTTATAAGTTTTAGTTACAAGTAAGCACGTTGAATTTTCCATTATCACGAGGTACTTTAATGCCCGTGATAAGGTAGGACAAATGGTGGCTGTTATGTTGTACTGAACCAACAGCCAGCCAAAGGGTGCGAATTCGTTTTTTCTGTCTATTTCAAGATCAACCCAATTAAACAATCTACCGTTGTGCTTGATTATGACGTGCTTAAGCTTTCTCATTTTTAGTGAAATTCTAAAGGAGACCAGTTTTATGCATTTTTGATTGAAACATTTTTTTATTTTTATAATTATGCGTGAATAAAGATAGTTTCCAATTTAATTGCAAAAAAATCTATTTATTGCTGAACCAAAAAGGGGTCTAAAATTTTGTGCTTTATTGCTTGGCAAATTTAAAAATTAGCAATATTCGTCTCTGTGGGAAAAATACTATGAAAAATATGACGCAACTACCGACCAATGTCATAGTAACATTGGATAGTCACGGATATGAGTAAATTTGGAAAATTTTTCAGGTGATAAAAAATTATGGTAGAATCTACACGTGTATACTGCCAATTACCTATACGTACGTTTTTTAGCCCCGAGCATAATTTATCTCTATTATCACGAGAGATTTAATTCGAGCTAATTGCTAAAGGCAGTTTATCAGATTTACAATTAGTTATAACAAAACAATGCACAAGAAGGTGTCTTTGATAAAAATGCCAAGTTCTCACCGGAATCATAATAGTGCACTCCTTCATTGTTGCCTGCAATTGGTTCATCGGCGCAAGTTTTGAAATGGGATATTAAGGAGGGTATATTTTATTCGTTAATGAAAATAACAACTCAAAATAGCATATATTATAAAGGTATTTCTAAGTGCAATACATTAGTAAATGCCTAATTAAATAGACCTAACTTTGATTTAATCATATAAGTTTGAAAGATTTCCCCTGTACACTTACTTTGTATTTCAGAGATAATTTCCTCAGCTTAAATAAATTCTCCTTGAACAGGAGCTAAAAAATAGTAATCTTACCAAAATAATTTCCTAATATAAGAAACAAAACTGTGATTTTGCTGTTGAAATCAATAAAAATAATGTAAGAAATCAATTGACTTACGGGGTCCTTCACGAGGAGCTTAAATCAAAATGTCATTCTTTATTGATGAAATGAGTTTGACTAAATAGCAATATTAACAACTACATCAAACTTTAATTGGAATAAATCCCAAGAGAAAACCGTTTTATAAGATGTAAAAATAATAACATAGAGATGGATATAGTTACCCTTAATTGTGCTCAAACCTGACAGCTTGCTTAAATTATCAAATATGACTAATGTGTGGCGTCTTTAAATTAAATTCCCATCACTATTTTTACTATTATGGTTGCCATTTAATAGAGAAATTGAAGTTGACAAAGGTGTTAATGTTACTTAAAAAGCCAAATTCGTTTCTAATTCAAATGGAATGGGTTTTCATTAAAGCATAGCTAGCTTTCAACAAGTATACACTAAATCATCACATGGTTAAAGATTTGAGAAATTAGCACTGCTGCGTAGCACATTCTACTACATCCGAAACACCCACCCTTTTGAACCCCAAGTGAATATTCTGAGACGTTGAAATACCAGTTTCACTGTAGTTTGAAAGACTTGGAAGAGTTCGAATAGGGTTATATGAACAAAGAACACATGAGATACACTTTAGAGGATCCATTGGACATAGTTTCTAGAATACACTTAAATTGTCACTAATTTACGGGGCCACCAAAAACGATGACGAATTAATTAGCATTTATCCAGAATTTATCTTTTCTGCGTAAAACGAATATTTTATGGAATTTATCAACTGAAAAAGTTAAGATTTGAATCAAATGTAAGCTGCATAAATGGAAAAATAAAACTTACGGAAGTATCTATACATTGCTTATTGACTGATAAACTGATAAGTTTATGATCAAATGAGTAAAAGGGGAAGTTTTCGATAGGCTTTTGGTGGAAGCCACCAATTTTATTGGTTAATTACTTATGAACCTTTTTTCAAAGCTTTTTGGTGGGAATTTTTCCAATTCAAAGTGACTTTAATTTCTCGAAATTTTTTTGCTGTGGGAACATACGCAGTATGCCAAGATCAGGATTAACTCGGAAAATTTTCAATTGTGATGAGTTGAGTCACAAATAGTTAGTACCTGGAAATAGGTTGCACTATCTCACACATGGCAAGCGCGTTATCGCAAACTTAATAAATACATCGATAAAAGTTAAAAATGCCAATTGGCGTGGGTATTGTACTCGGATTACAACAAATCGGTAATATTTATAAGATTTTCGTCCTGATTACAACCCACCTTTTTGCCGAAGTAGTGACAGGCAGATAAATTGGAATGCTCCTGTACTGATTACCCACCCATCTAGCAGCGCTAGGAATGAAATGCTTAAGATGGCATTACGTCAACGAACTAATGTTTGAGCCGAATGTTAGCTCATCTCAAAGTGAATTTTCCTTCATATGAAGTCTGCATTAGAGGGCCTTCAAATGAATCAGCTGTTTCCAATTATGTTTTTCTCTTAAACTGCACATTTCTCCACAATGGCAAAGTATAAATGATTGAACAAAAATGAATAATGATTATGAAGAAATTTTTAATTAACAACTATATTTCGCGCGTATTTTCATCATTTATCCAGTTGTTTAACTGTGCCAAATATCAGGTTCACTCCCTTGCACAATCTGTTGATAGTATTATTACGTGTTTTTCATTGAGCTTTGTGATATTTGTCTAATATTCTAGGCTTAATATAGTTCATGTTGATGGAGAGAGCACTGATGATTTTGCAGTGACGAAATCAAAAATACTTCGATTTATCAACAGACAGAGATCTTCGCAAAAACCTCTTCAACCACTAGTTTCCATGTTTTTAATAAGCATTTGCTGCTTGGAACGAATTGGAATTTCTTACCATGTTCCTAACTTCAAAGAAATAATACCAAAATTGGTTGTGCAAAATGTATGTGAGGCAGAACATACTGTCAGGAAATGTTGCTCAGTTCACTTCAACTCAGTTTGATTACTATGACCATAAGCATATATCTTCCTTTCACACCCTCTTTTGGATCACATTGATCAGGACTAGTCACTCGTTGACAATGTAAACCTCCCCCCCCCACCCCTGTTTGTGTTCAAATTTAGATGTACTACAGCCAACATTTTTGTTCTCGGAACACTATCGTATCCTCCAAACCCAAAGCAAATTCATTAAAAATCCATCAGAGCCCATGCACATTGAATCCTTTTTGGAATCCGAAATGCCGAAGACCCAGTACAATCCTCTGCCAGTTCATTACTTTCGAAACCTCAGAAAACCTCGAGGAGAAGTCAGAGTGGTTCCAACTCTCAAACGAGTAGACAACCAACAATTACCGGGCGATGTCGGAAAGAATATATTTGAATTAGGATTTGATTTACACTATTTAAAAAAACTTGTATTTTTATTGTTCAATGAAAATTTTATGATTTTGTTGTAAAGACTACTTTAATGCAGTTAAGTGCTTGATTGTGTTCTGGGATTTTCAAGTCATTTCTAAGGCCTAATATAAACATTATAATAAAGAAGAGTAAATGTTTTATTGCCAGAGTTGAAGAAATCAATGTTTTGCTACCCATAGCACTTAATTGGAAATCTTTGCTAGGATTTGAGGAACAGGTATATAAATTTTCCTTTCGATTTTTGAATAGGCAGCATGTCAGAATCTGCCCAGACCTGCTGGTATTCTCTTTAATCAAACAAACAGTTCCTTTATATCGAGTTGCAGCATTGATGTGAAAAGAGCTTCAGAGATGGTAAGAAAGAAAGAACTCGTGTGCGTCAAACCCTAAAACAGAATGTTACAGTTTTAACTACTTCTTCCTTTTTTATCATATGCCTTCAAAATGAATTTGTACAACAGTTAAGTTAAAATTCAAAATAGCAATCTGTTCTTATAAGTGACCTATTGGTGAAAGAGCTTGAACCGCATTGCTTTCATTTCATAACGGAGCTAGAAATCTACTGACGTAGGTTAATAAACACCCTAACCGGAGTATTTAGGAGTGGCACTTCAGAGAATTTCAAATCAAACCTTACAGATATTCAGCAAAGATCCATTACAGAATGAAAGAACGTGATAAAAGCCAAAATAGATTTCATGAATTCGCAGCTGGCGATTCAAGGAAGATTCGAAATTTTCTCAGAACATTCTTAATGAAATAATCAAACCATAACAAGAAGAGTCTGCAAACTGGGTGGAAAATGTTAGATGTTAATAAATTATTTCAATGAAGTATTAAATTTGATAAAATCAAATTATCGTTATCAAAATCAGCATATCTTAATTACATTTTTTTGTAAAAATTTTGCTAATCAGCCTGTTTAATGGTTGAAATTTGTTAACTTCTTTCGCCTAATTAAAACAAGGGATAAGCTTTTCTTAAAGTCTTTCATCTACCTATTTCACCATTTTTAAGAGTATATGTTCTAAAATGTCAGATAGCCGCATTAACAGACAAATAACCTTAACACAATTGAGGAGTTAGGCCACTAATCAGCTTTAACCTATTCCTTTCTTTAATAAAATAGTGAAATTTCAAGAATTATCAGATTAAGTTTGTGAATGGAATCGTTAAATACTATGAAAAGTAATGTTAATGTTTTTAACTGAAATCCCTAGACAAACTCACCAGCGGGTAACCTCGTTCCACCAGTGCTCCGATACGCCCGCATGTCTAATTTAAAAATATTTGATAATTAATTCGAAAACCGAAGAATTGAAACATGTAAAAAAATTAATTTTCACTGTAAACTCACAGTCATCTTGATCATCTGCACAATTAAACAGTTAACATATTAGATGATTTAATTTTATTTAAATAGTGCTTTAAAATTACTTCTATATAGAGCAATATAGCATACTTAAAGAGAATGATCAAAATGTATAAAAATCCTTTACATTTTTTATTAAATATCAGGAGAAATGTAGTATTTCTTACATGTTGTGAAATGCCGATCGACCATATTCCTAGGAAGAAATACTGACACATTGATTCATTAATTTAGTTTGATAAGTGTATTAAAGGATGGTATAAATTGTGGTGAGAGATATGACCTAATCAAACTCCATCGTCAAAATCACCATAATTAAGGCATCGTTTTTTAATTGTATGCTTACTTTCCCAGTGTGATAAAGTGTAATACTGTCAAATATGAATAATTTAAGACGTCATTCGAGGTGAAACAACTAAGTAAAACAAAATATACCTTTGATGTCCACATTTTTTAAATGTACACGATTAAGCAAGACAGTAACTTACATAATAAAACCACGTTTATGCTTTTGGAAGAAGTTAATATCTGAATTTCTTTAAAAGTCAAATTTTTATTCTAAATAATTTTTTGGCTTATTGTCTATAATTATACCTTTTTTCCAATGGCAACTTTAGCTAAATAGTTATACCTAATTGCATGATAAACTCAGTGATATGCATTTGAATGTCTGAAACAACCTTAAATAATTTTTCATTTAGCCAATAGATGTGTCTATATATCTAGAGGTTGTCCTTGAAATATGAATTAAGCAAGACAATGCAGATCTTTCCGATCATCAAAAGTAGAAGAGTGTGATTTGCTGGAAAGTATGACGGTCTTTAGTACTTTCGACAGATATTCTAATTTTCCATGTAAAGTTAAACTCAGAACAGGCGCACTTTTCTCCAATACTAATCGTTTTAAACCTTACCACTTTAATAACTTCGTTTACAAATAAATATTAAATAAATCGATTAATTTGAAATAAGCTTTAATTGAGGAAAACACTCACACCTATATCTGCCTGTGAAGATACAAAATGAATTGTGAAATCGCCTTCGAAATCAAGCTGAATTAGAATCACCTATTTTGGTACTAAATTTTTGATATTCACTTATCGATCACAATCAGTAGATCGCTTATATATATATATATATATATATATATATATTAATTTCACGTAATTACTAAAATGTGAAGGAAATTGTGTGAAATAAACATTTTTTGTGAAAAAGTGTGTTCTGAAACACAATTATTTAAATAATATTGACAATGTAAACTGTGTGTTCATTGCTCATTGTGGGATAAGACTGCAAATATTATGATGATTCGATCAAAATCAATGAAAATATTACTTAAATTAAAAGTAAATAGAACCGTTTTCAAAAAAATTGAAAATTGCATTCTTTAACGAAATACGAACGTGTTTTAAAGTGTGACTCAACCTTTTGAAAATCTTATATACGACCCCCTCCCCTAAACCACCTGCTAGGTTTAAGGAATTTCTATGCATAACCCTAATGAATTACTAATGATTATGACGAGTCAAATGCCTTACTTGCTAATTTAGGGTGTTGTCGTATAACTGTGGCCGTACAAATTCGAAAAATGCACAAATACACAAGGAGTGTAAAATGCTTGTGAGTGCTTTCATCTGAATACACTCCACATTTAACTTCTGTGGATTTCACAACTATTCACAAAATGATGATAATCATAACGCAAAGATCGAATTATGATAAAATATATAATTAATTTTTTTCAGAAAAAGATCGACGAAGTTATCAAACAATTCAAAAATGCAGAAGATATATATGTATAGTTAAATATCTAACTAACCCGCTGCAGCAGAGATATTGAGCAAGCTAAAGTGGATGTGCTTTAGTAATATTTCAAACACATGTGCGTAAGTTTAGACGTAAAAAACACTTATTTGGTCTCTTATTGGCTTCTTCTACCTTCCATCAGTAACCACCCTTAAAACATGAGTACTTATGATAAGCATGCCGTAGGTGCTGGCACCGAGTATGCGTCAGGAAAAACGTTGACAGTTTGGAATTCTTTAAGATAGTAAATGAGTCGGGCAAGTTAATTGCCTTTTTTAAAACGAACACCACAATCGAAGTCTGCGAATGCCGATTGTGTTATTTTATGGTGTATTTTAAATAGCTCTGAAGGAGTGGCGTTTCACAAACTAGTTGATTTGCCAATGACTTTTTTTCTGGTCTACCTAAAATTTTAAGTCGAGCAAAAGTTAACTAACAATGGCTAGTTTGGGCATATTAGAGCTGACAAAGTTTCTTGAAGATCAGCTAGTATTCGCATTTAAAGGTGATTGAAATCAACGAATTGCATGGTTTCCACTCTCTGGAATTAAGATAAAAATGTGACAAGTTGAATTAGTTGTTGAAAAGGGAGATGACTAAAAAACTTATTATTTTCACTACGACCTTCTGGATACTAATGAATGTTGCCTTTCGCAGTTGATGAGAGTCAATTGCATTGAATGTTGGTTTTGGTGAATGCGGGCTTGCACTCTCATGCAGTTTCATTTTTCTGTGTTTCATCAATCAACTGTCACTTGTTATAGGTGCTTATTTGTTGAAAACCGGTTCAAATTTAATTTAAAACTATATTTGGAATATAAAAATGGCAGAAGATGCTACCACTCTCAGATTTCAGATCACATATCTACTCCTTCCAGAAATGGCACCATTCCGAAAGATGTGAATCAATTTTTCAAGAGATATTCTTTCTGCTCGCATTCTTTGAAAACTCGCTTGTACTCAAATTCACATAGATTTTGACAATTTTAGAAATCGTCACACATAGATGAAAACGAACTAAATTAGGCTTTTATATAAAGAGTTCAGCTATTGAGTGCTTTAACTTATATAGAAGGGTATTGAAAAAATTTAGGATATGTTTAACATGACAATTATCGATCTTATTTTGCATGATATAAATCGTTTTTGGGTGGATTAGTAACCCCAATATATTAGCAGTATTGAATAAAGCTTATTTAGGAAAAAAACAATATTTAACAATAAATTGAAATCAAAATATCTTGCAAAGTTTCGAATTACTGCAAACTTGGTTCATTTCATGGATTTTTCGTGACATACTGACATACTGACAAAGAAGTATTTATAACAAGTGACAGGCGTTTTGATAGTTATCATTAGCTCTTTAGTTGACTTCGGGCTTCACAGAGGGGAGGAGCATCAAAGTGAGAAGAATTCGAGAGGGGGAACGGAAGAGTGATTCACTGATGTAAAAGAGACAGACAGACACAAAGGCTCAGAAAGGGTAAGATGGGTACTGTGAAAGGGGTCGAATAAGACATACAGTGGGGGGTGATGGTTGTTTGAAGTGAGAATTCAACTGCCGGTTGATAGACTTTTTTGTTGTATTATCATACGTTGACCAGGGTTCACCACGAGGAGGTAAGTCTATCCCACACCCACTGACAAAGAAGTAAGTAGCATTAAAATGATAGCTGAAAACCCGCGTTGGTCTAATGCCAGACCTAGAGCCTTTTCACGTGTTTTTATTATTCGTATTTAGAAGAAGAGTGAGAAAAAGGGTACTTTTTATTGGTATAAGATTAAAATTACAGTTAACGCCAACCACATGTTTAAATGGAAACTGTAAATGAAGAGAAGAGAACGTCAGACTCTTGTCCTGTGTCTCAAATTCAAGTCAAAGCATAGTAACTTAAGGAGAGAATAATTTTATTAGCAGTTATTTATTATCCCAGCGGAACATTAATCATGTTTATGCTGGTTTTCAATACTTTAAATTCTCAATTTGCAAAATAAATTTTAGCGATGTGCCATATCATTGATAAAATTAGATCTTTTGATAGCAATAGATTGCCAAAAGTATTTACGCGGAATATTGTCATCCGTCTCAAAATCTGTCATATATTATTAATTTATCTACTAGTAAAAATTATAAATTTGATATTGAGTAAAAAACATAGTTCGTGAATAGCTTAAATAGACGCCGTTTCATTTTGTCTTCAAGGGACTGAAATTTGTATTAATTTTATATCTTTCAATGTATGGGCACCGGTTGGTAGTTCCTTATTAAAATAAAAATAGAACAAAAGATATTAATGGAATCCTTTTTAAGCAAAAATCAATTGGTAGCAATCAGTATCATTTTTTTACATCGGTCACAAAAAATATTCCCTCTTATGAATCGAGCACATGATTAATGAAGAATGTCATCGTGAAATACTTCCTAAATAGCCTAATTCTGTATTTAAATATTTGGGGAGAGACGTAGACATACCTTGCAGCTATGCACTTTTATTTTTTACGGAGATTTTCGAAAATAAAACCTTCGTACTTTCTGGGGCATCCTTCCCTTTCATAATTTATTTCTTAAAATTTTCTAAATCTTTTGTAACATTACATTTTGATAATTAACCAACCGTTTTTTTATTATAGTGGTGGGTTTTGCTTACTTCTTCTCAGTTCGAAATCCATTTTTTCTAACACACTAAAGTAATCTACTGGAAACTCAATTTTTTAGGCTTGCAAGCATTTGTTAAACTACCGCCAAGTAAAAGACAGCTGAAATCACTTTTAATTAAGACCAATAAACGTTTGAGAGGGAAGAAAAATAAAGACGGTGAGAGCAAGGACTGGTAATCAACACATTTTAGATCTGTAACCAATCTGGCCCTTGAGTCATTAGTTAATAGGGGTCATCAGGGTAGCAAAAGAGGTGATTATCAAAAAATACTGACATTTCTGCCGTATATCGGTTGGCCAGGGTGCGATAGTTTTCATACTTATAAGAAATTTGTTTTAGAAATAGGGACAAAACGTCGTCGTGTAGGTGATAACACCAGTGCTAGGTGAAACTAGAACAAGTGGAATTTCGGGAATGGAAAAATATAGCTTCTTACGGGTCAATCTCAATTTAAAAACGAGTGTCTCAGCAGACAACCCTCCGCACCAGAATCTCTCCTGTCAGGAAGTATGCAAAATATTGAATTATAGAATTCAAATCTTTCTAAATCGCGGTGAAAGATTACGAATAAAGAAAATTGGGTGATATGAAAAAATGTGAAAATTGTTTATCAGAGAAAATATTTGAAATGATATTAAATTCTGACCAAATTATTTGTGGGAACAAATGTTGAAAAAAATGGTTCGAAATTGGAAATTGAAATGATTTGCTGAAGCCGATACATTACATATTGATTGATTTATGAATTCAAAATGCCCGCGATATTAAAAGTCTTAGTGATGGGTTATTTAAATGGGATGATTTTTTCCCCTCTTCGATGGTTAAGAAAGCAGAATGAGCTTACATGATGAGAGGCAGTATACGCGCTCTTAACTTAGCAGGACAAAGTACTTAATTTTTTAGCAAAGTAATAGGCAGCGTTAATTTTTAGTGAAAGAACGCTAATTTGGTTATAAGCCTGCCCAAGAAAAAGGATTGAATTCTTCGATTTTTTATAGAGCAATATTTATTCATATCAAGTGGCAAGCGTTTTGATAGTTATCACTAGCACTTTAGTTAACTTCGGGTTTCACGGATGGGAAGAACACCAGTCACAAGAAGTCGAGAGGGGGGAACAGAAGAGTGATTCACGTATATGAAAAGAAAAACACAAAGGTAGAGAAAAAGGAACGTTGAGTACTATGAAAGTTGTCGAATATGACATACAGTGAAGTCATGGTAGTTTGAAGTCAGAAGTCAACTACCGGTTAATAGACTTTTGCAGTATGAGTATACGTTGCCCATGGTGCACCACGTGGAGGTAAGTCTATAGCACACCCCTTATAAGGTGAAACTCGTATTCTTTCTTCTCCCTAGTTATATAGAATCAATCCATACAATTAGTCACCACTTGATACGCATTGACAAATCGCTTGTTTTCACTGCGAGCCCTTAATAAAACTCATTGCAACAGCTTTCGCAAAATTGCTACTGAATCATTTCAGTAGCACTTAAATTAATGAATTACAAAAATTCACGTTTCTATTTTTTCCTTTGAATAAACAACGTGGAATTCCATCGATGACAAATGACTTAACGAACTGTTGACAATTAAATACTCCATCGCCCCATCGCTGTGAAAATAATTTTCAAGAGCCTCATGCGAAGGTTTTTTCCATGAAAGTGTAAATCGATTCCCAAAAAATGGGTGTTTCACACAGATGTTAAATTTTAATTGAGACAACAAATTCAAGATTTCTAACATTTTTGATTTTATTTAAATAATTCATCATAGTTTATTGAATCAATACAAAGTCGAAGCTTGTCTTTTGAATATTGGATAAATTAGGCTAAGTCAGGCTCAGACGGAGAGATGATATTCATACTTCAAAACTCTAATCATATTCCGAAAACACAGAAACAACTCTCTCGGACCAATGTCAGTATTTGCCCAAACATGCTTTCACGATGTCACAATCAATGTTGACTTCATTTTGGTATAAATGGCGGAAACTTAAGGATACAAACATCTCACATTACCACAAATGGTGGGCTCTCCAGCTTTAAATAACGTTTCAAAATGTTTTCTTAACTAGTAGGCAGTCACTCAAAAGTTGACTCACTGTCGCATTAATAAGAGTTTGGAATACAGTTTATTCTATGCTATCATTTTGATAATCCAAAAATTATTAGTTTCCACTTGGGCAAACCTCTTTGAAAGAGAAAATAGAGGGTATTGCAAAGCTTTGATGATATTTGGACTAAAACATTTGAATTTAAGTTAATCTGTGTTTATTTACGGCAAGGGGAGATAATGAAATCTGAGGGATACCTTATAATCATTAGGGAGAAGGAGTTAAGTTTGAAAGCTACTATGTTTCGATGGAATATGCTCAAAGGGATAGAAATTTCGAATGGATTAATAAAAGACTGCGAATTTATTCCCAGTTTAAGAGAATGTATAAAAGCGTGCTCCAAAAACTACCTTTAAGATCGTATAGACAAATCAAGATTAAATGTAGTGTGTACAGATTCATAAAAGTATGAAAGATTATATGGGCCAAGCGTGAGCTAGTGTAAGAGAAAGCAGCCTTCTTAACTCAATGATAACTTTTATTTTAAGCAGAGTGACGTTGTAATAAGATATATATATATATATATATATATATATATATGTGCGTGGCCCTAAATTCAACGTATTGACAATTACTTGCCAATCAACTCCTTACAATTCCTCCATAACAGCATTCACAGTGGTAAACAAGATAATGGGAGAGTTGTGTTCAGACTAATGAAGTCGGAAATCCATCGGGTTGGAATTTAAGATAAAAAGAGTTGAAAACCAAACTCAGGCAGTTTGGGCGAGGTCTCGACAAACGAGGCAGAATCAGGCGATGGGTAAATGGAGATTATGAAAAGATTTTAGAAATGAATCAGACACAATAGATAAGCGGAACTTAATTTAATAGGGAATTCTAGAGTTCCAAATCAATTTTCTCTAAATAACTTGCTATGATTTCACTTTATGTACTAGAAGTCGTAAGAATGTAAAAAATTGGCTTATTCAGTTTTTAGTGTTCATTACTCTAGATTACTGAAAAGCATGTGCTACTTTACAATTGCAACATCATTCAGTTATATCAATGGCATATGATGAAAAGGCAGGCCATCTTCCAATTAACACCTCCAAAAGTTATAAATCAGTTCTTCCACTACACTTGTGGAAGAATGATATATTAAACTGAAGTTAGATGTAATAATAAGTGGTTATTTAAGATATACATTTGGGGAAATTATCGAGCCAGGGAAAATATGGGCAATCTTAAAATGGGATTGGCTATATTCCACATTTACACCATTATAACCGCCCAATCAGATTCAAGGACGAATCAGCGTTCGCGCATCCGACCATGGGGTACGGTCAATGGCAAAGTTCCTTTATATGACGGGCTAAATTCACTCCAATACAAGCTTTCCTTTGGGAACAATTTTGCAACTCCCTTGCGAAGATGGAGCAGACAGACGAGGAAAGCATTCGAGCTCGCTTCAATATTGACCCAAGCCAACAATTAGAGGATTTTCATTTCCGAGAAACGACATCAGAAATTCAATCATCAGTTATCCTCTTGAGTCAACGCGTAAAACGGCAATATATGAGTGAATTCGTACTGCCTGATGATACAAGAGTTGCTGTGAGAAGACTTGAGTCATCGATGCCAGCAGATCAAACCCAAATTGTTGTGGTGAGCCTTGCAGTTAAACATCCATTTGATTCTCTTCTACCTAAATTTATAAGTACATCGGAAAATGAGACAGACGTTAATCAAGCAGATTATGGATCAACGACTTCACTTGAAACTTCAGAAGAACTTAGTTGTGAGAGTGAAGACGAAATCACCTTGGAAAAAGTAAGTTTGAGAATTTGTCATTATTTTCGCCAAAATTTTAGCCATAAATCAAATTTAATCTGAGCAAGATTGTAATGCCTAATTTAAATGCATAATCGAGATTAACCCTGCCCGAATCCAGTTGATTTAACCTTTAACAAAATAAATTAGAACAAATCAGGATGCACATATTGAAACAGTAACGTTATGCATCTAACACAGGCTTTTTAATGCTCAAACTGTCAGTTATCACATAGAATCATGAGCATGCGATGACTTCGTGCTTATCTATCAAAGCGAAGCTATTTTTCCGTTAGCCAAGCCAATATTAGAGAAGAATTTTGTGGTCTGATGTAGTACCATTCTTGACGCCACTTAATGCCTATATCAAGTATCAAAAACATTTAAAAAAACAACGGAATATCGACAGGTTTAAATACTTAACGAGATAACTTATTCATCTTATGTGAAAATGATGGAAACAGCTGAATTATTGTGATTTTAATGTAATGTATTGGCAAGGCCAATGGTATTCGCTAAATAAATACAAATTTCCCAATTAATAAAGCCCTTTTACTGAATATTTAACACTGCATAAGTATTTTCAAATACAAACCAATATAGAATATCGATAAAGTACGAGTAAACGAGGCAAATATTTAAGGAGGTGCTAATCTAAAGTAAAGCTTGGGAAAATTTTTTTCAATAAATAACAATGCTCTCATCTTTCTACATGAAAATTAAGCTTCATTGCACATTAATTATTTTAATCGTAGCTTTTTAATCTGCTTTCGTTCACCCAACAATTCATATTTCTCAAAATTTTAGCTTTCTGAAAAAGGGAATTTGCGTATTTTGGATTACCTCGATGATGATGCATGGGCTGCAACCCTATTAGAATGGGATTCAGGAGCAAATGGGGAATTACTTAAACAACTTGAAGCTGGCTGTCGACTTGATCCGGACTCATTTAGAATGGAGCGTCTACAGCGACGGCGAAATTGGAAAACTATTGTTGACATTCAACAGGAGCCACAGACACGAAGCCTTGGATTAAGTTGTGGTGGTGGCGCGGATGACTCATCCAACGTCGGTAACAAAATACAAGAGTAAAATATTCATATCACTATTTTGAGACGAAGCATTTGTATTCGCTCTTTAAAATATAAGCAACATTTAAGAGAGTTCACTTAATCAAAGTGGTAGCAACCATAACTGTTGTTTACGACGTTTGAAATAGTATTGCGCAGAATGAATGTATTTCAGTCACAGGCTTATTCTTCCTTTTTAATGATATTGTCAAAATAATTGCGAACTTCTACCAAGTGACGTGCGTTTACACATGCAGCGGATTGCTACACTAGTAAAACCTTGATCGACTCAGAAATCTCAATGGCAGTATCTCAAATGAATCTGGCTAGTCTCCCTGAAATAGCTAAGCCAGAGCGAAGATAGGGAGTAAAGCGACGTATTGCATATAATTTCAATGAATATTAATAGCTAAATATCTCTCAGCAGAGCTTTTGCATGTACGGTCCCAGACTCCAAATCCTGGCATGTTCCACATATACACGAGAATTGATATTCTAAGGATTTTTACTTTAAATTGCGCTTTCCAAAAATTTTAACTGGGTGACGGATATGTGCATTTGGAAAAAATACAATTCCAAGTAAATAAAGGGAAATTAATAGCCTTACATCTTTTATTATTATTATTTCAAATGGCAGGCTTTATGATAGTTATCATTAGCCCCTAACTGCGGACTTATAGATTTTTCGCCGTATGAACATACGTTGTCCAGGATGCTTCAGGTGGAGGCAAGTCTATTGCACACCATGTGAGCTAGAGCCCGAGCCTTAAAACTTACATGGAGCAAATCGTGGAAAGTTACTAATGATTCTTTCGCTATTAGATAAATACGTACTTCCAAAAAAGATAAATGATTTTTTCAAAGTTGTTTAATAAAATGCTAGCATGCTCTATACTTCGAATTAATTTATCTAATCAAATGCAAATGATTATGGAACCTACAAAGGGTCAAACACAAAAAGATATTGCAGTCATGATCCAACAATCCTCAAATACGAGGAAAAATTGTAAAAATAAATGTTTTCATTTTATATTGGACTATAAAATTAAAAAATATGAGCTTCTCGAAATAACGAAATAACTAAAGGTTTAGATTAATTAATGCTATGTAATATGTTTGAGAATTTTAGTAAAAAACAATTTCGAGAATCATTAAACTAATTAATATAAATACTAGAGAATATGTCTGACATTTTATAGTGTACAAATATATAATATGTAGCGGGACAATACATTAATCAACCTTAAATTTGTTTTAATTTTTCAAATAAGATATTATGGCGCTACGAACATTTATAACGGTGCTTAGGTGCTAGCAAAGCGGTTAATCCACCATTTGGTGTAACTATTAAATCCAAATCACACCGCTATGGATGCAGCAGAACGGAAGAGAGTATGAAGTAATTTTTATTTATTAATTTATAGCTCATTCCTCCGGTATTGATAAACAAAGTGACCTTCGTTCTCTCTGTAACATGTCTCACGTCCTTCGTATTTCTCGCTCAATATTGCCCCGCCCTTCTATTCCTCATTTTAACAATAATTTTCCCGATTCTTATGATATTTCGAATTATATCTTATTGGTAATTTTGATAAGGTTTAATAATCTCTTGCAGGCGTTCAAAAAACATTTTATATATGCTTGGGCCATGCTACTTTGTCAATATCTATGCTCTCATCTTTATTTGGGCCTTCCCGCATTCTCTCGAAGTATTCTATGTTCTATTTGGTCTTGCAAATTCAACTGTTTACAGTGCAATAGTTCTCTTCCGGAATTCATTTGTATTCCACAACTATGATAAAATGACCTCGTGTTTCATCCATATTTTACCTCCTCTCATCTCCTACTGGTGCGCTTTCATTTAATTTGCTTCATATAATTGTCATTGACCTTTTGTTAACTTTTATTCCTTTATTTACAATTTATAGTGTGAGGTGGTTTCCACAGCGATGTTCAAAGGAATGGTACACTAATTTCGTTGATTCTCAAGGAGATACCGGTATTACCAAATTCAACCCCATGGGCAGTTGGATCTATCTTCTTCTTCTACCAAATGCTTTCTTTCTTGCACATACCGTAAGCCAAACTTTGTTCTCTTTGTCCCTTGTTTCGAATTAACACTCTGAACAAGCATTTATGTTGATTTAGAATGAAGTTATATCTTATCCGACTTCGTCAAAATGCTAAGATGGTTTTGTAATTTTTTAGTTCAGTTTGGTCAAATTCCTTACTTTTGTTAACAGTGGCTTTTTTCATGTATAGACATTGAATCTTCTTTAACGAGAATTGGTGTTTTGCTACCGAGTTTATCGTTATTTCACTCAACTTTTAAAATTACGTTTTCCTTTTCTTTATACAGCTGATCTACTTTGTTGTCGTTCATGTTATTATTAAGCCCGATGAAACCTACAATGATAATTATCGTTACCTTCGTACGAAATATTTTGCCAAAATGCCATACTTTAAGAAGATGTCCAAAACGTAAGCATCACCTTGACCTACTTATATTTTCTGACTAAGTGATCAAGTTAGGGTCATATCTACATGAATGCTTATTTTAGACTACAAAGCCTGATATGGGTTTTCCTCAACATCCTGACAAACTTTGCATTGAGCTTGATTTCCATATTGGCTTGGTGCACATTCTTCTTCCATTCGTTTATGATGATTTTAATGGTTATTGTGATGTCATGGTACGGTGGATCGTACTATCTTGATTACTTTGCCTACTTGGCTCTACGTAAAGCCATCCAAAATAATGAAGTTCCCTCTCCTAAGGCAGATGACGATGTCGGTAATCCCACCGAAATGGAGAACTATGAAGACGAAGATACAGCGGTTAGTGAAAGTCTACGGCACAACCTTGAGATCGCACTTGAAGATGAGGGTTCAGATTCAGATTCTGATATCGTCTGAAAACCTATTCTTTCCCCCCTTGTGTATTTCTCCCCCCCCCCTCCTCCTCCTCCCCAACACTCCGTATGAAAAAAATCATCCATATCTTTATCGCGTAATTCTTCGTTTGCATTTTTTACTTGTAAATTTACTTGCTGAAATTCTGGAATTGCCAAATTTTAGAGCCATTATTTTATTCTTCAGTTCAATGCTAAAATCATTGCTTTAGTTGTATAAAGGGTCAGATGTCAAATGATAAAGTTTGAAGACTGATGAGGGGTAGAGGGTCAAGGAGGTATAGAAATCAGTGTCAAAGTATCAGATTGAAATATGGGGAGAGCCACAGTTCATCCTGTTTCCACTTTTAGGAAGGTCCCAGTTCGCCTCCTGGATTGCTTGTCTGGGCTATTTAGTACTTTTTGGCTGGTAGTTGTACTCCAGAGGCTTTATATTCCTGTTCCCATTCGTTTTTGCATTGGCAGAGTGACGAATAATCGCATGTGCCATTCCGCAGATTGCAGTCTTAGAGTAGAGGAGATGGGAATCAAAATTTCCGAGCTGTGTTTACGCACGGTGAACTCGATTCTGTCCATTGGACCTATACTTAAGTTTCCAATAATAAAATATTTGTTCTACCAAAGGAATGGTAGCTAAATCAGTCGATTATTTAACAGCAAATTAGACTGCGAATCGACTAAATGAGAGCAGATAATTGATTATATGTAACAATTAATATTTTACACTTTCATTGGTTTGAATGGCATAAATAAAAGCATCTTAAATTTTAATGTACGTCATTGTCGCAGACAATGGGTTTAATTTCTAATTCGATTGTGGAGTAACGTATATTTTTAATGAATGTATCCCAATGTTTTGACCGCGACCTTAGATTTTGATTCCATTTGTAATTAAATAACATTTATCAGTATACAAACAACATCTAATATTTCAAATGACAGGCGTTATGATAGGTATCATTAGCCCTTTAGTTGACTTCGGGCTTCACAGAAAGGAAGAGGAACATTAAAGTGGCAAAAAGTCGAGAGGGGGAGAGAATAATGATTCACAAACGTAAAAGGGACAGACAGACACAAAGGTAGAGAAAAGGTGAGGTGAGTACTGTGACTTAGTGGAATATGAAATCCGGTGGGGTCTTGATAGTTTGAAGTCAGAAGTCAACTGCCAGTTAACAGGCTCTTTTGCCGTATGAATATACGTTGCCCAGGGTGCACCACGTGGAGGTAAGTCTATCGCAAACCCCACATCATCTAATAAATACTACTTAAAAATGCACAATTAATGTAGCCGATCCAGATGTCGTCAAGAAGCCACTTTATTGGCGTATTTGATTCATACCGTTCCTTTTTATTTTGCGGACAGTTGCCAGGTGGTATATCGATGTGCTGAATCGTTCTGGTTTTGTGGGTAATCCCCATGGTTACTGGCTCATCAAACCAATAAATTGATATAAAACCCAAAATGAAAAAGTGCTAAAATGCCTGTAATTGAGAGAAATTTGGGTAGGGTGTAGCACCTGCGTTGACATTATGGATAATCTTTTTAACGCATTAACCACTTATCCGCTTTAAGTTGATGGCGTTATTTTTGATGACAGTGTTAATTACAAGTGATGAGATAATCCACAAAACCTTGAGGGACTCTACACACTGCCGATGATGAAATTCAACTTCTTTTAGCATGAAGCAAAATCGTGCTGTTGTTGTTGTTGCTAAGACTCTCTGAAGGGGACCTTGAAAGTCGGAATTTGAGATATTCTAGGTAGCACGTTAAAATTGCGTAGGGGGAATTTAAAAACAAAATTAGAGGTGATGGTATTTTGAAGTATTCCAGCACAGATCTAGGCCTTAAATGTAATTTCCTCTATCGTTTGCAATTCTAGTTCCCCAAGTGTTTCCATCTCCTTCCTAGAAAAGAACTTGGCATGTATTTCTATGCTTCATATTCGCTCAAGTGGTTTTACACTTCAATCGTATTTTGAATTCATTTCTACCCCTTCCTATGCTCCAAAAAATCGAAAAAGATGATAATCAGATGGCTCAAGGTTTGCCGAATACAAATATAGAGGACGCGGAAGAAGCTCCCAATCTATTTATTTATATCAAACGACAGGCGTTTTGATAGTTGTCATTAGCCCTTTAGTTGACTTCGGGCTTCACGTAGGGGTGGAACATCAAAGTGAGAAAAATTCGAGATTGGGAACAGAAGAGTGGTTTACGGATGTTAAAGAGACAGACGAAAAGGTAAAAAGGTGAGATGAGAACTGTGAAAGTAGTCGAATATGACATACGGTGGAGTCATGGTAGTTTGAAGTCAGAGGTCAACTGCCAGTTTTGGGGTGATGGCAATTTGAAGTCAGAAGTCAACTGCCAGTTTAGTGAGGTCATGGTAGTTTGAAGTCAGAGGTCAACTGCCAGTTTATGGACTTTTTTGCCGTATGAGTATACGTTGCCCAGGGTGCAACACGTGGAGGTAAGTCTATCGCACACCCCATCTCCCAATCTAATTCCTGAAATTTTAGAGAACATTCTTAACTTGTCCTGTTGAAGAATTATCTCTCTTCTATCAAAATAAGTTGGACGCTTATATTGTAATTTCTGATTCGGAATTTTCAATTGTTGACAAGTGTTTCAAGTAGTTGTGGCAGGTCGAACTTCCTGGCTTAGGGGATGGAATGGGTAAGAGCCATTATTTTTTATCAACTTTCTTTGTCTTAACGGTCCACACTTTGTGACCCCGATAACGATTTGGTCTAAAAATGAAGAATGCATTGTCTTGAGAACAAAGAATTCGGAGCTTTTTTGGCGTATCCTTGACCAATTTCACATCCTATTCATTTTGTCGCCACTCTTCAAGTTCAATTGGGTAATAGATCAAAAAGATGATAAATCAACCAACAAAATCTCTATTCAAAGGTGCATTTTGATAAACACCATTATTTTGAATGGCGTTATACTTTATCGCGAGATGAATTCCGAAACAGAATAGGCATATTTGAATACCTTTTCGCTGACAGAAGGCAAAGAAGGAATCCAATCGGAACTTTCTGCCTCATGGCAGTTTATAATGAAAAGTTAAATTACACTCATATTCCAGTAGCAAATTTCAATTTAAAATTTATTCCATATTTCATTCCTTCCAAAACGGATGTTTACAGGTAATAAAATTGCGATGTTGCGCCCGCACGTCAATGTGAATCATAACACTAATATTTATTCAAAAGTAGCATGCGCACTTCCACTGGCACCATGTTATTGTTGAAAGGAACAAAATCCCAAACAACAGTAAAAACACTTAATTTAGAAGTAACGAGTTTTAATTATCATCCGTGCGGTTGGGTTTTCTTCCAAGCCGACTTGTTTTAATGTAACTCCGTCCATTATTTGCTAAGACAGTTTCGTCTTCTGACTTTTTAAAGTGGTTCTCACTATCTCAATTATATTATCTATACAATGATTGCATAAGCGAGGCAAACATTTTCTAAGTGTGAGAAATTCATGATAAGTGAAAAGGTTTTTTACCTACAAAATATACGCGAATAGCAATTGGATTGGTTAGATGAAAGGCATTGCGGAGGTGCACTGATGAAAATCTCCATTTTTTTCAAAATTCGACTGACAAGAATTAGCTAGTCTCTCTGATCGTGCACATCACAGACGAAGGGTAGTGGAACATCGGTCTACAAAGCCTCGACTGGCAACAGCCTCACACACGCTTTTAAAAATCCCAATCAATGTTTAGATACGAAGTAGAGCTTCTCAAACCTATTAATTTGAGAAAAAATCCAGTGGTGCTTCAGTTATAAATGCTAAGTAAACGGGTTTAGGGGGTGCGCAATAGACTTACCTCCATGTGGTGCATCATGGACAACGTATACTCATACGTCAAAGAAATCTACAAACCGACAGTTGACTTCTGCCTCTAAACTACCATGGCCTTATTGTATGTCATATTCGACCATTTCACAGGACTCATCATACCTTTTTCTTTGCCTTTGTGTTTATCTCTTTTACGTCTGTATATCATTTTACTGTGACTTTGATATTCCGCCCCTCTGTGAAGTCCGATGCCAGCTAAATAGGTGCTTACTACGAAATTTCTGAATCGTTGAGGCGAGAATATATATTCTTTCATTATATTCAAATTGACAAATTTCATACCCATCTCGCCTTGACGGAGAACATTTTCATACGTTTCTTTTTTAATTGACGATTCCAGATATTATATATTCTTGCGCATTGCTTTTAACCATACGAAGAGGAGAAAATCTTCAAACCTTTTGCATCTCATTTATATTTAAAAAGAACATTTGTGCCAGCCCAATTTTCCTAAACACTCAAGCAATAAATAGGAATTTATACTAAAGAACTGCTGAAACCATGAAGGTCATTGGTGTGATTTTCAAGATACATAACGTCAAATGGGAAATTAACTTTGAAGTCCGTTATAATTAGCTGGAAATTGTGATAAAAGTAAAGCGGTGTTAGAAGTGAGAGGTGTGCCAGAGAATCATCGATTAAATCCAATGATATTGATACCCTACCTCACCGGGTTGTTCAGGTCTAATAAGTTGATTTCCCAATTGGAAGGACTGCAGAATATGCTCTCTCAACCGTAATTACTCGTTGCCAGTATAAAAATACGAAAACAAGCTACCGTGTTATTAAACAGTTCGCATTCAGAACCACTTTGTGAAACAATATTTTCTGGAATAATACAAGATGTACACAAGCAAACATGCAGGTGACTGATAGAGTTTTATGATTTTGTTTTAAAATTATGTCCCCATAAAAATGTATGTAAAAACAAGAAGTTAAAAATTATACGACACTTACACTTAATCATATTGTTGAATGCACTATTCAGTTGACCCGTAAATATTCATTAATTTAGTTCAAGCTTATGGTTGTCCTTATTAGGTAGATTAACAGCGATTTGAGGCGATCATTCTGGAAACAACCAGTCTAGTTTTTTGATTTCACTTAAGTGTTGCGGAGAGGGTTATAGAAAATAATTATTATTATATCAAATGGCAGGCGTTTTGATAGTTATCATAAGCCCTTTAGTTGACTTCAGTCTTCACAAAGGGGAAGGAACATCAAAGTGTAAAAAATTCAAGAGGGGGGGGGAACAGAAGAGTGTATCAAAGACGAAGGTAGATAAGGTGGAAAAAGGTGGGATGAGTACTGTGAAAGTAGTCGAATATGACATACAGTGGGGTCATGGTAGTTTGAAGTCAACTACCAAGTAATAGACTTTTTGATGTATGAGTATACGTTGCTCAGGGTGCACCACGTGGAGTAAAGTCTATCACACACCCCTATAGAAAACAATAGAAAGACATTAAATGAAACAAGTAATTTTGAGTAGTTCCTGCAACAATGAACCTGTATGTCATTTGGATCAGAGTTAGGAGCTTTAATCTCACACAGATTAATTGTCGTAACACTATATGTTTGCTCAAAAAAGAGTGTTTTAATATAAGAAAAATAACTTGTCAATTTTACCATTTCGAAAACGCTTTTTAACAATTTGCTTCAAATATCAAATATCAAATGCTTAATTTTGTGAATTTGATGTTGTCAATCGGTCGATGATGTTCCTTACCCAGAACTCGGAAAATTCATTGAGTCTGTCATTTGTTGAGGTCGAAAAAAATAGAGCCCCCAGTAACTGATTTTAGGATTCAGTTATTTAGATTATTCCTCTTACTATTTATATTAGGAATTACTTTGGTTCCCAAAAACGCGTAGTTGTATCGCTCTTATTCTTATTCCACTGCACTTGAAGAAATTGGTGCCCTTCACGCCCAAATAAAAGTAAATGGTGTGATTGGTAAGTTTCACCTTGGCATGAATGCAAGCGCCCATTCACCTCATGACCTCCACGAGATTTTTAGCCTGAACAATGATTCATTAAAGAGAGGAGCGAGTTCACTTTAATGGACATGACTTTAAATACCTTAAAGTTAACAATGGATAGCCTGCGCCATACTTTTCATTTGCATTCTTTATATTCTAAGATTAGCAGAATAGAGATTAATTTAAGTTTTGATTGAGCATTCTATGTTACTCTATGGGCGACCTGGTTCTAGCATGTATCGGTAGTACTCATGTTTGCTGTCGAGGTTAATCAGTGCTCTTATTGATAACCTAATATCATTTATCTGCTTCTTTAAAATGTAAAAAGGACTCAGCAATGAATGTCTTATAAAGATAATGTATTATAGAATGAAGAGAGCACGGAGAACTATACGTACGTGCAAATTATAAGGAAGTATTAAGTAAAATTAGGGTTTATAAAGTCGAGTGTAAGCAGGCAAATTGTCACAATTGTCACTGACAACCTGAAACCATGTGGTATTTGTGGCTAAGCCTACCTGAATAAATAGCTTCTTATTCACTCGTTCCTCTATGGAAAACTGGTCTACTACTAAACCGTTCCAATTGAATGATTGATTATTTAACATATTAAGTTAGTAAAACATGTGTTTATGGTAATCAGCTGTCGACTTTTAGTTCATAATTGACTAAATAGTATTTATACAAAAATTTTGTGATTACTAACACTCCCCTAAAGTGTGGAAAGGAAGCCGTTCACACAGAGACGATCATCTGCACAAAACCATTGAGAGCATATATACTTAAGCTGAGTGATGATGACTAGATCGCTGAATTGTTGATATTTCAACTGATGTATTATGAGTATTTTTGGTAATTGACCCCATTTAATCGCATGTTGAAGGTGACAGAGCAAGAATTATTTTGAAGGCCGCATTTTCACATAGAGCAGTTTCCGATTATTCGTGATTTCGTTTAAAGAAACGCCTCAAGCTATATTCACTTTAGACTAATTTTAACACTTTCATTTAGCTGGAATTCAAATGTATTTGCGTCGCTTACAATTTTGAAAGGACAATTTCACTTTGTGATGTGTTAATGATCAATCGACATTAATTTTCTCCCGAATTCATAGATGAGTTCGTCCCTCCCCCCCC
>UZAE01000361.1:0-25210 GCA_900617975.1 Rodentolepis nana | reverse complement strand
ATTAACCGGCAGTTGACTTCTGACTTCAAACTACCCCCACGATGCCATATTAAACCCATTTACAGTACTCATATTACCTTTTCTCTGCTCTTTTGTCTGTTTCTGTCACATCTCAGCTATATGGCTAATGATAACTTTCAAAACGCCTGCCATTTGAAATAAAATACTTATTATGAAACCTATTTAGTCCAATGAGGAAAAAGCAAGGTATATCATTGTTATAGAATGTAAATGCTTTAAGAAATCAATGAATTCATTCACCCTATAGGACAAGTTTTATGTGGCATCAATAACCTTATTGAATATGGAACCTACAATTGCGTTATTTGTGTCTGGTGTCAAATTGGAAGATTAAGAAAAATTTCTCAATTCGTTAAGCCGTTTAGAAAGTGAACAGGGCTCCATCTCGGAATAACTACAGATCCACATTCGTGCCATTAGTTTTATTCAGTTGCTAATGCCTCCGCGTGGCAATTGGTTGTTGTAGGTTATCGAGTATACAACTGGATCTCTTGAGTAAAGCCATAAATGTTCTGGACTGTCATCTGCTCTCTGCAAGTAGGTATTAGTACTAACATAAAGAGTTGATTTGTCGTAAATTAAATCATTTTCCATCTAAGAAAAATTTTTCTCATCGTTAATTTAGGTATAAACGTGGAAAGTAACCAAAGATAAAATAATGTTAAATCGAATTTTCGTTTGAAGAAAAACGCAATTTTTTATAAGCTAAAGAAGGAAGGAGCCATTTTTTCTGCATTTAAATTTGACTTTTCTTCAGGTTCATGCATTAAACCAAACAAGATAAATGGGCTGATTTTTCAAACGTCCTTGAATTGCCACAATAGCAAAAGCCACTCTAGAGCCACGGTTTCCTTTTTGGGTTAAGATTGAAAGGTCACATTGAAAGAAAAAAGGAGGTGAGGGAGAAGTCCGAGTTCAAAGTTAAAAAAATATAAAGAGGCGGGGGAGGGGGTGATAAGTGGAATGCCAGATTTGTGGGACACGTTATCGCGTTGTTAACAATTGGTCATCTCTCATGTCATCTAGCTGGCTTAGACATGTGGGACACGTTATCGCTGTGTGCACATCGTATGCCTGCATGTCTGCTCGCCAGGATTGGGAGGTGCGGCCGTACAACTCTGTGTGCAATGACCGTACAAACAGTAACCAATCATCAACCCCTGTGTAACCTAATCCCCCATCCTGATCATGAGTAGCTCCCTGTGTGTACACACTTTATCTGCAACATACCCACTGAGTAAACGTGCTCCGTGCTACACGTCTGTTTCCTTTACAACTGGGCTATAGCTTAGCTGGTTCTGGGAGACTAGGTAGATGTTGAAGGATCTGTCATAGAGATTTCTAAGTCAGTCAGGCTTTACTAGGTAGCAATCCGCTACAGATTAAAGGTAGGTGCACAGCCACTATTAGAGATTAAGTAAGTTGTAAAAAACTAAAAGTCTTCGCTACATTAACAAATAATTTAATTTTTCCAACCTGTAAAAATGCTCAAATAGAATAAATTGAGTATATTTTCTAAGTACACTTAAATTGAAATAAAGTTAAGAAACCGTCAGTATATTTAAGGAGGTATTTAAACATGACCAGTGGTATGGAAGTCAAGCTGGAGTAATTAAAGTTTGATATTTATTGTTGCACGCCTTCTCTGGTTAACCTTGATTTTCGAGGTTACTCACCCGGGGGCTGCTTATTTGCCCACGATCAATTTTTAGAAGACTGGACAAATAGACTCCGTTTATGAAAATATCTGCAGGTGCAATTTTAGGAGATTCAACCAACTACACTGTCTAATTCTGATCAGTAATATCAATAACAGAGATATAATGTTATTACTGTGGTCAAGTTAATTTTATTATAGAAGCAACCACGATTTATGATAAGCGGGCGAAAGTTCTAATGCCCAATTAAGATACCTATTGCTGAAGAAAGAAAGTTACGCTATTCCTCGTCTGTATGCTATTTTTATATTTAAATATGTAATTTACTCAGGAATTTTTCAACATTTCAATTAATTCCGAAGAATTTAATTAAAACCCAGTTTGTACTTTTAATGCAGAAGGTGATACTTATGTCCATTCAGTGAAAAAATAGCAGGTAATTTTTTGCCGAGATCCCTAATGGCTACTCCTATACTCCTATGCAAGTGATGAAAAGTCTACATTTTAGCGAACATGAATAATCTAATCTAATGGGGACATTATAGCTTAGAGTGGTTTTGTTTTTGCCTTCGCATTTCACTCCAAAATAGGCGTTTATCTAAAAGAGTTTCAAACACCCGTAAAGTACGCAAGAGATGATTATGAAGTCAATAACCCTCCCAAAACCAACCAAAGGAATCTTATGCTCTCTAGAGCTGCCTGGAAGGTGAGGCCATGCTATTGATTGCATAGCGAGCCAAGTACGGCTTGATGACCGAGAGGTCACAGAAAAGTGGAGTATCCTTAATTGTAATTAATAACTAAAGAAGAAGTATTAGTAATTATAAATGACACGATCCATTCTGCTTTTTCCTATGCTACTGAGATAGCTTAGCTAATTTCGCTGGCAGATTTATGCAAGAAGGTTTTTCCAGAGGGGATCGTAGAGGTGTAGTGCAGACTTATTTGCATAGTCCTCGCCACAGAATTAAAGCTTAGCTTAGACAAAATCACTTTCATTCAATTATATTCGTAAGGTCAAACTCTATTGATGTTTATTATGATTCCTCTCAATGCTTGAACTTTAGTTATAATTTGCTCTTTGCACTTCAATATATTTGTGTGAGGGTTGTACGATAGACTTAAAAACGAAGTATTTATAACAAAATTAGTGCCCATATTATAGTTTATCTTTAAGATACTAATCCAACATTGAAATTGTGTCATCAAATAAGAGCTGTTGTTTCTCAACCAAATAATTAGATTACCCTATGTTTCTACTCATCTAAATATCAGTAGTATAGTAATGAAATAGCTTGTGAGGGATAATTTTGGCGTCATAATTTTAGTGTGCACTTGAACTTTTGTAATTTGTTGATATTTGATGAACAAGACTACAATACTTTGACAATTCCACTTATAGAAACAGTTCTTCTTTGATGAAGTAAAAGTGAAGTTACTTCTCATACCCAAAGTAGCTTAGTCCGTTGATGGAAAAAGAGTTTATATAAAAATAGCAAGTAATTGGAGTTTTTATTATACGTAGTGGAAATTTAAGGGGGTTAGTCTTGGAAGAACTCTAGTGAATCCTATCACGTCTTGGCCTCGGAAGGAAAATGATGAGCTTGACTGGTAAGACAAATCGCAACAAGTGATCATCCGGTTGCCATGCACTGTATATCAAAGATTAAAGCGAATGGTCAAAAGAACTGGCTGAGTGCAAGTTCTTCCAAGATATCCACAAACTGAATTTCTAAAGGCACCCTATTAAGAAGTTCAAAATACTGGTCCATGCAGAAGTGCACCACTGGAAAACAAGTTAAGCAAGTGGTAGCATCTCATTCGATAGATGACAAGATAAATTTAAGTAAATGGCATTTTGTGTTAAAGAACTTTCATAAACACTTTTTCTGGATTTATGTAGCGTCACATTATAAAAGTAGACCTCAACGCTTCAGAGAGGATATTGAATGAAGCTAGTTAAAGGTGAATTCCAACTCTATGGAAGTGATGAGTATAAAATTGAAAATGTAAATCTTTCAGTAGGCATTATGCACCCTTTAAGGATCTTTTGACCCCTTTTAGTGTTTAGTGGGCCAAAAAATTTATTAATTTATTTCAAATGGCAGGCGTTTTGATAGTTATCTTTAGCCCTTTAGCTGACTTCGGGCTTCACAGAGAGGAGGGGGAACATCAAAGTGACAAAAGTCGAGAGGGGGGGGGGCAGAAGAGTGTTTCAAAGATGTAAAATAGACAGACACAAAGGTAGAAAAAAGGCGAGGTGAGTACTGTGAAGTAGCCGAATATGACATGCAGTGGGGTGATAGTTTGAAGTGAGGTTAATAGACTTTTTTGACGTATGAGTAAACGTTACCCAGGGTGCATCGCGTGGTGGTAAGTCTACCGCACACTCCATTTGCCAAAACATCGTACTGGTTTTATGGTAAATTAGTAGCAGACAACAAAAATAGTGTTAAAACAGGACTTTACCGAACTGGAACTTCATAATTTTGCACAGCTCAAGGATGCACAGGATTCAGATAAAATATTTTTTAAAGGAAATTTCCCCTAAGTATTACACGGATTGATATCTCGTAATGATAATTGGCTTGCCAATCAAATGACTTCCCAAACCACCTCAGATCTAAAATTGCATTTATTCGCTTGAAGCAGCAAGGTGAGAATGACTCTTTAATATTTCAGTTCTTTCTATTTCATTGGCTACACGTTTCTATTTTCAGCCAATCTTCTCTCCGGCAGAAGTAAAGCGGAATGGGATAGGTGGTGGCCGAATCTCATTAAGTCCACTCGAAAGGTTTAAATGATCAGCAATCTTAATGTAAAAAAATGAGCCGAGTTTTCTATATTCGTGGGAAAATTTATGAATTTCAGCTTAATGACTTTGTAAAATTGTAAGTACGCGCAACCAGGAGGAGTGTTTCCACCTACAGGTGAGGTTTCATGATTGAATCGTTTTTTTTTCATATAAAATAGGATACATGGTCACCTGGCTTGTTAGTCAATAATGGTGACCTTAATTACTCCAATGACAGCTAATTCAGTTCACATGGTATGAATGTTATGATTTCGCTCGAGCTTATCGAAAACAGCCGAGGCAAGATCACAAGCGTGGTGGAAGATATTTGAAAATTATGCCAAATATAACTTTAAAACCACGAAATATTTGATCGAGTAGACTGGCTTGCTCTGTATTTGTCGAAATTTAGTCCTCCCAGTAAATCGTCCCTTTGTTAGAAAGGAAATACTTCAACATTGGTGAGAAAAGACAGGGGTTTTGAGTGATGGTAAGGCTGGAACCATTGGAAACATGCCCCACCAATTGAATCGAATCCAGTAAAGCATTTTTATAAGTTGGATGCTTGAAATTTCAGTAGAATATTTTGTATTAGATACTCATAGATCTTATTCGTAGTGCCAAGAAGGGCTTACATTTCAACTAGATTTAAAATTCTGTTTTTTATTTATACCGTCTTACAACGCCAAATGCAGTATTTTGAAGCACTTCCTTATTTAGAATTTCAGTAACGGAAGAAAAAAATGAGCCTGGAATCTTACTGTTTTAGCGCTTAAATGAATATTAGCTCAAACATTTCACGGCTCAAATAAACAGTGCATTGGATTTTGAGTGGATCAATACTTTTAGACCCAAATCTGTGGTTTCGCAGAAATGCGCGTCTACAGTGATTTGCCACAATAATCTGCCTTGGTTTAAGGTCAGCAATCTCTGCTGCAAGTTCTCCTAGTTTGGAATGGCTCCCAGGAAATAGTGGCATGACGTGGAACACATTTATTTAGGCTGCGTTAAATAATTTAAGAGCCATTGATTGGTAGCTGGTTGAGGGGTTTCTGAGCTCACGACTGCACTTGCTCCCAACATGACAAGCAGCACGTCCGCACCATCGAGTCTGTCTAAGTACGCTTGAGATTTCCTTATTCCTGCACGACAACTTTGTGCACTCCACATGTCCACGGGGCGTGTTGGTCTTGATTAAATTGCCTCTAAGATCCTGTTTAGACTTAAATTAATTTAGAAATCATTTCAATTTGGGAGCTGCTACTTGAATAATAGCCCGCCTTTTATAAACATTTTGCGATATATCTACCGGGTATTTACAAGTTTAAATATACCATTCACTTCTACAATGTTTCGTTAATCGATTCAGTAGTCTTTTGAGGCAAAAGTCTTACAAATGGCGGTTGTGGGCTACTTAAATCCAGTAAGAAAGGTTCACATCATGCAATAACTATATACAGAGGGATAAATGGACACTGTTCTTGTTCAAGAAAGGTGTTATATGCTGTTATAAAATCTATTTAATAGAAACTTTAATTTAAATTAGTATATAATACGTGGCCTAGGTAGAGAGATTTGCAGCCACCATCAGTATTAGACCAAAGAGAAAAAACACGGTTGGAAGATTTCGAATCTGGAATACAAAGATTTCCATGGAGGTCTGGCGCGATTGCGGACTGATTGCTTTATACGTTCTATTTTCCTGGAGATCTTTGAAGCAATTACTTTGGATAGAATTTTAGCTTAGACCCGCGAGTGGGGAACCACATCTACTTCATCCTTACATTCTATTTTCTTTATTTCAATAGTGCTAATTTAAACAATTGGTTCTAGATGCTTGCACAGGTTTTCATCTGCTCCTTCTCCATATCTACAGTGTTAAGTTGACGAGTGAGATTTGAAGGCCAAATCGGAAAAGGCTTGTAAACCTGGGGCTTTGCATGTCATGGATACTACACAGGTAAATATATTATATGAATTTTGCATCGAAAATGATTAGCTAATTATGCAAGGGACTGAACTGTTCCGAGCGCAAACGGAGTCAATTTAGAATGTTTATTAAATAAGTGAAAGGCTGGAATACCCATGTTTTGTTTATCATGACAGGGTCAATGATGCAACCTAAACTTCCAATGAAAACCACTAAACACATGCGACAGATTTCATGCACAAATTTGGGCAGTTGTGGGATTATTAAATTGGCATTTAATAGAACCTGTCCATTGTATTTACACACAAATAAACCTAGTCTAAACCTTAACAATCCACTCTGACACAAGTTTCCTGTAAGAAATCATTCCCAAAATAGAGAGTAAGCAGAATGCATAACGTGAGAGGCGCCTCTGGTTTAAGTAGAAAAACCACTAACATGCTAGTCATTACATTTTATACCACATTGCATAAACTCGATTGATGATTGGCTGAGAGGTTTCTGTAGCACTCGAGATCCCTTCGATTAGCCCTGCATGTTGCGTTTTCCTTAATACCATGAGGACCTACTTTAATTAGATAGTAACAGATTATCACCAACAAAAGGCCGCAAATTTTTCATGGGAAAAAATACACAGGCAAGCGAAAATGACATTAACGAAAACTCTTGCTTAAGAAGAAAAAAAGGATAATGTTTTCTGTATCTGCAAAACGGCTTATTAAAATTAGGATTAATAGCCCCTTTTAAAGCCTCGTTACTTTAAAGCAACAGCAATTTGGAGCTATGTTAAGAACTTTCGCAATAAGTAATAAAAGGCAACTATAAAAGAACTGGGTAAATTGGTTGTGGGCACAGCACAGGAGGTGAAGTGAGGAGTAGGGTACAAGACTCCATGTACTACAGAGATAATGCATCCTAACTGGCTGAGACTTAGTGCCAACTACGGTTGTCCAGACTGACAAACGAGGCACAATTAAGGATAGGGAAATATTCAATTTACTGTTTCACGTTTATGGGGTCAGACACAGAGCTTGGACAGCACAGAGCCAAACTCGTTCTAGTGACGAACAGTAAAAAGGGGATTTGTGTGAATCCTGTTCACCACGAAGATACCTGCATTCAGACCGACGACAGAAGTCAATACAGCCGGAGGTAGATTGTGCCAATCTTGAAGAGGTAGCTGAAGCCATAGTGATGGCGCACACTAGTTAAATAGACAAGCGCATTTGTGCTTTCCTCTTTCTAATCTAATAATATGGCTAATACTCCAACTTCAATTGAATAGTTGATTGCTTATTTATAGAATTAAATAATAAGTGCTATTTAGAAATATACACATGTTAATCTCATCCTGGCTGTAACAAGGCAACTATATAAATTGAGGTGACACAATCAACCACGGAATTACATCAATCAGCGAGTCCTGAATAACACGGAAGCATTCTCACATGGGCTGTTAGGACCGTGAAAAATGTCATGAAAAACTTGATATTCTGACTGTGATACATACTTTCTACTGTATTAAATGATAACACTGACAATCAATAACAACAATATCATGTTCTGAAACCTCAATAGGAGAAAGTCATTAATAAGTCACAATTACCTTCTGTCACACATCAACTAGAGACAAAACTCAACAATCCTCTCCCAACCGCAATGGGAACCAAGAAAATAGAAGAAAATGCCACATTTACCTCGAATTAAAATTTGTCAAATTCTCATGAAAAACATGTTGCTTCCTTTAAGATATGCAAACGTACTGATGAATGGAAAGGAAAGGAGAATTACAGGTAGAATGGACGAAAAGGAAAAGATAAGAAATGGAAGTTGTTTTTTAATCACGCATGTGATGTGATAAGTGGGAAATACACATATTTACGTTCACATGTGAAAAAAAAACTTAGAGGAAGAAGATCACACCTAACACGGCGAAAGTATGTTGCAACGGCTAGGATATTGATATGATATAAATATTGAGGCCAGGGAATCGAGGGCAGCATGAGGCATGAAGAGGATCGAGGGTAGAGAGCCATTGAGATATCTGTGAACTCACTTCAACACACACACAGGGAGAAAGATGTTTGGGATAAGGAGGGGGAATTAGGAAGGAACCTGGATTTACTACTTTAGATGCTTGTTGGGTGATAGAGAGCCTTGATGGCGGAGGCAAATTCTTGTCGTATAATGGTACGAGCTGACTTCAGTGTAGGGGTTAGCATTCCATTTTCGATTGTGAAGGGTATAGAGGAAAGACGAATGGCCTTGACCTATTGATAATTGAGAAAAACAATAATAAGGACAAATATAAAATAAAATATAATCCCTTAATGGGAGTTAAGAGCTCTTTTAGATCGATGCATTTCAAAATATATAAAATTATCACCATCACCTACGGTAATAGTAATTAACTAGCGCTTTAACAATGACCCTAGCAACTGATAGGTGATAAATAACATCAACACTTCATATGACTATTAATAGAAGGGGAATAGACACAAAAGGCTAACCAAGGAGAAACAAATGATGCATGTTGTATACATATGAATAAATCAATTCACAAGAATCTCGTCTATAGGAAGTAGAACCCAAAACCCCATTGAACCACTACCCCTTTTTAGCGTAATTTAACTCAGATTCACAAATTAGTCCGTCACCTTAGACTTCGCAGATCATCATGTCAAAGATTTTGATATGGTGTACCCGAAAATTTAGCGCGAGAGCAATTTCAGGGTAAACGGTAGCATAGATTAACATGCTCTAATCTTTTATATTAGTGTACGTTTATTACTTAAACCAAACGAAATGTGATGCGAAATTCTATATTCAAAGTTTTGGGGACCATCACCGAAATTCTCAAGTTGATAGATGCTAATAATAGCGAAGAGAGGTTGAACACCGCTTTAGTATACCATTTAGATCCCAAACCCTATAAATGGTATTTAATGTACCTGCTCAAAGCCTTTGAGTCCTCGAGCTTTGCCAAGAGCGTATAGATCATCAAGAACAGTCTTAATCGCTGGTTTATAGTCACACAGCTGTTCCAAAGTCATCTGGCTGCCATGCACAACATAGGTTTCGTCAGGAGTAACAGCCTGAACAGCCGATTTCTTATCTTCTGTCGCAGTCACAGATTCATCCTTCGATTGTTCACCCGGTGCTTTGACAGAAGTCACACTGTCACCAGCAGGTGCTTCCTTTTGTTGAGGTTGGTGATTTTTGCTGATTCCATTGCTAGTAGGGGTCGTGGTGTCAGGTTTAGAGGAGTTAACATACTGGGCAAGAGTTTGAGCCTCTGGTACAACAATGGCAACAGGATAGGACTGCTCTGTGTCACCGTCAACAAAGACTTGATTTACGAATCGGCTTTCCAAGTAGACGGATTCAATCTTTTCCGGAGCCACATACTCGCCCTGAGATAGCTTGAAGATATGTTTGCAGCGGTCGACAATCTTGAGACTATTTTTCTAATGGAGAATAAAATAGAGGTAATAGAGACAGCAAAGAAGTTCGATGAATAAATAATGAACTGAAAGAAACTAGTTTATTGCATAAAGGCGCTTGAGAAATAGTTACCCAGCAGATTGAGCATCTAATAATAGCACTGTTGCTGGGTCTAGTGAACAACTTTTCATCATTAGGAGCAAAGACATTATCCAGAGAACAGAAACTAGGAGGAATTTTAATGCAGGAAATACCACCAAATAATCCACAAACAAAATCACTTCACGTAGTTGTACGCCTTACACTAAAGGGAACATACAAGTTTGGAGTGCGTTAGGCCTGACAGTAAAGGACATTTCTGACCAAAGTAGACACAATCATTTCTTGTCCGCCACAGACGCGGTCATATCAGTAAATAAATCAAATGCTGTCTGAAAGGTAGTGATTCATGGTCGCAAAGCACATACGACTGATTCAGAAAACAAAGAACACTGATGAGATAAAACTAAATGGGAATATATTGAAACAAACATTAAATTATTTTTTTGATTTAAGTCACTCGGAGGAGGAGGAGAAACCATAGATACCCATGATCATAAAAATACAATGTGATTATGTAAGAAAATATTAAAACCACCCACCAAACAAATGATGGATCATCTTTCATAAATATACTTTACACTTTAGAGCAGTCTTATACAGAACCCGAACAGGTACATCATTTCACCCCCCCCCCCCGCACAAACTAACGTAATCTCGTCCTTTGGCCACCTAATTTAGTAGATTTAGAGAGCAAGGCCAAGCGTTTAAATTTGTAACAGAACACCGAGGATAGGTAAATTGGAAAATGTTAGTCAATTAGAGCTTAAAATCCTTTAACTGAATGCATGAGTAATCCAAATTAATTGTTGGATAATTTCAATCAGGAAATTAAAAAGCCTCCAACTTCCACAGCACATGCATGCGAAGTCTGAAAAAGACTTGAATCATTTAACTATTTAAACCTTAATCATCCATAAGGACATCCTGACCAACGCTAAAGTGTATGTTCTAATGAAGTATTTATGGCAGTTTAATTGTACACAGACCAAAAGACTTATAGTTAGCGAGGTAAAAAGCAGAAAGCAATTCTGCAATAGATATTTGTGCACACAAAAGAGATGATCAGACATTGATATACCCAGACAAACTGCTCAGACACTGTCTGAACTTTTGCTTGATTTAGAGAAAATAAAGCAGTCAGGCATTGTGAGCACTTAGATATTAAAATCAACGAAATGCAGCATTAAAAATACACGGATAGTAAAAGTCTTCTTGAGGACAATTGGCTCTGATTCTGATTCAGTTCAACACCACAAATATTATATAAGTGAATAGATGATTAGAGTGAACAAGGGTGTTTTAAGACTGCTGAAAAATTCAGAACTAAACGTTTACAAAACGCGGTATAACACATACTTTGTGAAAGGGGAACGCAAAGAAGACAAGTCTAGACGCGGACATTGTAAAAAATATACACGGAAAGCGAGTTAGTAAAATAGTACACACGCCTCCCCCCATATTCAATCATCAAGTGATTTCGTGACCACAAAAAACTAGCAGATAAATAGCGACATTATGAGTAAAGACAGGAGAGAATAAGGGGATTATAGACATTCCACCCTTACTACTGCAAAATCAAGAAATGGGAAATGAGAAAGGGGATGCTTACATCAGTCCAAACAGCAACATCACCGGTACGCATCCACCCCTCGGAATCGAAGAGCTCTGCTGTGTTCTCAGGATCCTTGTAATAACCCGTTGTACAGCTTGGGCCTTTAACGCGAATCTAAAATAATTAAGAGGGGATAAAAATAGCTAGCTATAATAATTCAAGAAACTACACATTTAAACCATGGAAAGCATATAAATGCAAATGGTAAAATTTAATCAAAGATGTGAGGATGCAGAGAAAATACCAAAGAAAGTGAAACTACTCTAGTTCCATTCATCAGTTTTGACACTTGACAACCCTTACAATTGAAGCAAGAAATATCTCCTTTGCATCTTTGAAGCACTCTTCTGTCCCCCCCCCCCCACACCCTCTCGACTTTTTTTCACTTTGATGTTTCTCCCCCCTCTGTGGAACCTGAAGTCAACTACAGGGCTAATGATAACTATCGAAACGCTTGCCATTTAATATAAATAAATTATTTGATCGATTAGTTGACTACTATCTACCAGTGTTTCCATTGGCGCAAATTTTCAAAAAGTCGATGACTTCCAGAGTCTACATAAAAAAATCTAACTTTTCATTACGAGCAGTGTTCAAGGCCTCGAGACAGTGATTCAACACATGCACTTCTTATCGAGCAAATGCCACTTAAGACAATAAGCTAAACGTGTTTGAACACATTTTTAAGTAAAATTAGGTGAGACAGACAATACAAACTTCTGATCTAAGAAACCTTAAATGATCAATAATAACCTGAAAGATCTCACATGACCGCCCGTCTAGCCACAATCCCTCCCCCGGCAAAAAATTCACTCTGGCTCCATATTTTATGCGTACTAATTTAAACAAAGATAAGTGAAGCAACTTCAATTAATAATTAACCGTTTGCATCTAAAGATAATGATCGACTATTGAAATAAAAATAAATTTTATTTGCTCTGTTATTCTGGCAACCATACAAAGGTAGTGCTGACTTATGAATTGTTTGCAAAAATACAAAAATAGAGCTCTGATTTTGCTAGTTTCATCTACCGGTCAACAAATTTTGGATATCGAGAACACTAGCCACGGAAGCAAACAAAAGAGGAGAGTAAAAGGAAAATCACATAATTAAATTCTATACGCATCAATAATATTATACGCCGACTTTTTCTGGCAATTATGCAAGCACTCATACTTAATTTCGAGTTTAGTTGACCATGTAGGGCATTGAAAGCTAACATATGTCTACATTGGGTGTCAAGAGTATGCAAAGAATTTTTGCAAATTGTCCCTTTACAATAATCTAAGCCCAAATTAGGAAATGAGTACTTCCATTTCGATCACAGTAACCAGAAGGGATTTCTTTCACATAATCTTTGTGTTTTCAACTCAGTAGCACTAATACCTAATTAAGGCCTTAAAATACACCTTTCAAATAGAAGCTGAAAGCTAATTGTAATTAATGAATTGCTGTTTTCGTGTTACCAGTGATTATCGATAGGGAATAGGAACACGGGGAGAAATTGGCCATAAATGAAGTTAAAAAGAGGAGTTGAGCTAATTTGGAAATGAGGTCAGGTAGAGGAACATGTCCTTCAAGAGTAGTAAATCTGAAAGCAATTTCTCTGATCTAAATGAAGTCAAGCATAAAAATAAAAAATAGGTTTAAGACTAAAAGCTAAAATATACACCTTATTTCACTACACCTATGGAACAAAATCCTAAAACCTCAAAATATCGAGAAGTCTAAATGGATCTCACGATCATCATCGAAACCAGGGACAGCGAACAGTCAAATAATGAAATAAAATGGAAATTCACCTCGCCCTTATTGTCTCGTGCAGCAACAATGTTCATTGAGGGGATATCGGCCAATTTGACCCTGAGACCGGGCACAGGTGCCCCCACGTGACCACCATCACAATCACTTGCAGCTGCTGATGAGAGGGAGCCTGCAGTTTCTGTTGAACCGTAACCCTCAAATACCTGGAAAAAAGAAATACGTAATTGACAATATATGATATGGAAAATCGATTAGAATTCACATTTATTCACCCACTCTTATCCTGGGGGGGGGGGGGTTAGAGTGGGATTGTGGCGACATAGATTAATATCATATAACATTATAACAGAATAGAAAGTAAAAAGGCTTCCGTCTAGAGTATAGTTTGCAAAAATAAAATCCCCCAACGTCAAGTCTATTAAGAATAGTCAAAGTAAATAACTGGTTCACTTAATTTCAATAAACGATTCAACAGTATCTAGGGGTGGGAAAAACAATGAGGGCCAACAAAACCCATTAAGAAGTCCCTGAATACACGCAATTCTGTATAGAATAATGAATTAGCATTCCTGCTCCTACTCCAGCTTTAAGCTGGGTTCACCAGGCAAGCGAAATTTATACCCAGGCCACAATAATAGAGCTACACCATTTAATTTACTTCTACGTGGGGTAAACATAAATTTCAGTTAAGGAAACAGTGTCAATCAAAACTCATTGCATAAGTATCCCTATTTAATAGTTACTTCTAATGAAACTATTTATTTAAAATTATCATTCAAACACTGACAATAACGAAGCTAAAAACCATTCAAGACTCCAAGCAACTGGGAAAGGAAATTGTAATTAGGTTTTCACTACAAAAGACTTAAACCTATGCTATAATAACTTTTTCGATTAAAGGTGGCTTGTTACAACTGTAATCCCCCCCCCCCCCCAACAAATATCTAGAGAAAAAATAGAGAAAGAGATGCAGCAATTATTCGCCTTTTAATTCTTGTTTCCTCCAACAGATGCGATTAATTTTTTAACTATATGGCTTTAATAGCTAACATTCGCAAAGCATACTGTGTACACTTTGGCAGATTTGAGCATGGACATAACCCAGTTTGGCGACAAGCCAACTAAACTTAAAGATAGGCTGACCAATCGCGCCTTTGCAGGTACGAAACACACGAACTACACAGTTTTACCACTGAATTTAATAAATATTAATAAGAGTAGTGTGCTAGTTTCAACTAATTTAGTGGGAATATTAACTAAACGGGAGCATATATTATGACCTCAAAAGCACAAGTCATTATAAGACTAGCAGTAGATGAGCAAGGACGCCCTCATAAACACAAGAGTTTTTCTAGCTAACTAGTAAAAATTGTACACTCTAATCTCTAGATTATTACAAAGGAAAGTAAATAATAACTGCGATACAAAATTTAATTCGTTCCGAATGGAGCAAAACATGACTTGTATTTTGTGCGTCCTCATGGAAGAAAACAATACATTATGGGTACTAATAAGGAAATTAGCATTTTAAAAACAGATGTTTGCGTTGAGTTTGTGTCCAGATGCGGTGAAACAAACAATTCTGAGTGCCTTTTTTGGTTGGCCCCATTTATAAGCAATGCATGTAATTTTATTGTCAAGCAGCCAGGACAAAGAATTTATCCTTTTACACCAGATTGCCACTGGCGACGATAATTGGAGTGTTTATGACAACGCTAGTGTAAAAACTATTTTTCCTAAATCAAATACTCCTTCCATTCTATTTCTTAAACCAAGCCAGGACTGATCACAAGGAGACTTCTTTTATCATTTGGTATATGGAATCATCCAGGTGAAACAGCTAAAGTCGAAGTTAAGCGTCAACAATTGGTAATATTAAACCAGAAATTAAAATGGTAAACTTCTAGGTCTATGTAATAGAAAAATGGATAATTCTTCAATATGACGATGTAGCGTGAGCGAACACTTTTAACATACCTGGAAAACCACCACAAACTTAAATCAGGTTTTTGGTTGCTGAAATAAAGACGCTTAATTAATGCTAAATAGCGAAAATAGGGTTGATAGGGTTGCAACTAGCGAAGGTTAACGTTTCAAAACAAATCGGAGAACATATGTTGGTACATAGAAAAATGATAGGTGTTTCATACTGGTAAGGCAAATAGCGAAATTCGGCTTTCTCATTAAAGAACAATGAGCACTGAAAAGGCTTTAATAATAAGCGGGCTTTAAATTATTAACAAAGTATCTACCATTTATTAACAAGATACACGCTGATCAATGCACTCCTCTAAGTAATTCCCTAACATAAGAAGTATTGTCTAATACCGCTTCACTTGAGAGAAGAAAAGTTAATTTGCATCAGTAGCGGTAGCGTTGGTTGTCTGACTCATTAGATGCACGCAACGAACACCCTTGCTCATCGGTTTATGACCTACAGACAGATATGGCTATATGCCAAGTTCTCAAAAGCGGCGAAATGGCTAAGACGACCCCACTACTCCTCCCTAAAATAAGCGTGCTTCATAAAACGCCTTCCAGCCTAATGCACACATGTTTGAATATAGTGACACGTAAGACCATCTTTGACGCGCCAATTTAAACAGGGAAAAAAGATGAGCACAGAGGAACGTAGAATTACATTTCACATAAGTCAGAACAGGGGAGGATTTAAAAAAACTAAATTATAAAATCTCATACCCAACAGGAGAAGGCAGCTCGAGTGAATCGAAGAACGTGGGTAGGTAGGGGTGCACCACCACAGACAATAACTCTAACATTTCCTCCCATTAGAGCCCGAACTTTGGAGAAGAAGAGGATATCCCAAATCGTGTTGGTAGAGAAGTTGTGCCTATAAGAACAAAAAATAAAGTTTAATTGAAGTGCTTTGTGTAGGTGAAGTGAAGTGATTTGTACTTAGCGTGCACCCAGAGAGAAAGGCATCAATTGCTATTTGAAATATTGTTTTTACTGATAATTGCATTTATTTCGTAGGAACTTACTGCAAAAGGGCACTTTAAATCTAGGTTAAATCTAGTCAACTACTTCATTCAATTCGCATCATATTAAGAAAGGGCATATTAAAATCCAAAAGTGAGAAGAACCAAAAAAAGAAATAAAGCAACTTACGCATCAACACTTTTGATTTTGGCGCCAAGAGCCCTATTGAAAAGAGACTTCTTGAACGAAGAATTGCCAATTTTCTTCTGAACGCCCTCATAAATCCGCAATAAGATTCGAGGAACAGTAGTCCATAGGGTGGGTTTCAACATTTTCGCATCTTCAAAGAGAAGGCGGGGCTCGCCAGAATAAAAGCCAATTCTACCCCGAGAGAATATTGTAAGAAGCTTAAAAAATAAATTGCTACAATTAACTGATTCATTAAGGTGATGAAAAAAGCGAAGAGGAGAGAACTCACAACAAACATCTGTTCCAAAATATGTGCCATGGGAAGGTAAGATAAGTAGGCACCCTCTGATGTAATAATCTGAAAAATTAAAAACACACATTGTCTGAGGGCAAAAAATCCAAGGCGAACATGGTCAAAGGAATAAGAAATCTAGCAATATCTAAATAGGATAGAGAAATCCTATATGAATTAATAAGAATACCAATTAATTTGTGAGCCGCTTGGACAATCACACATAAGCCACTGTGGGCCCGACAGTGAACATTCAATTTACTCCATTGTTAATTGCCGAAACGAATATTTTTGTTGTATTCGAGTGAAATTCATAAGTTTCATCTCTTGGTCATAAGATTACGATTACGAAATCCAATAATCACACAATTTAAGGAAAATTCTGGAGCAATGGCTATATTTGCAGAAACGGGGTGCGCGATAGACTTACCTTCACGTGGTGCACCACGGACGACGTACCCATAGGACAAAAAGGCCTATAAACAGACAGTTGACTTCTGATTTAAATCTACCATGACCTCACTGTAGGTCATATTTCACCACTTCTACAGTACGTACCTTACCCTTTCTCGGCCTGTGAATCACCCTTTTGCTCACTCTACCTTGGCTTTTGTGATTTTGATGTTCCTCCCATCTGTGAAGCCCTAAGTCAACTAAAAGGGTTAATGATAGCTATCGTAAAGCCTGCCATTTGGTATAAGTATTTGTAGAAGTAAACGAACAGAATGATTCCAAGAACACAAAGAAGCTAAAATACTAAACTCACGACTAAAGATTCTATACTGAATGAACAGTGGATATAAGGGCTTATATTCGCAGTAGCTGAGCAACTTAACCCAAGGGTTTTTTCTCCATTTTGCGCCCATAATTGTCGGTAGGTGATTTCTGATCCAACAATCCCAATTCATTTAGAAAAGTTCAGTGCTTCAAGCACGCAAAAGAAAATACGCAGTAAATGCAAGAAATGAGTAAACACAAGGAACATAAATAAGTTAACTGGCCAACCCCAATGCGAAGGGTAATACTTTCAGAGAAAAATAACATGACAGCTACTATAAGAGTGGTACTGGAACACCTATCCATTCTAAGAAAATACAGCCTGTAAAGGAGGTGAGAGGACTTACACCTTGACCACAGTTGAGTATATTATTGTTCAGGCTGGCTAGCATCATGCGATTTGAAATGACCACTCCTTTTGGGACACCTGAGACAAGAAAAAGACAAATTCAATGGATGGAAATAATGGCTTCACATAAACCATGCGTATTTTAAATTTTCCCAGGTTTTTCCCTCAAGTTAGCGGTAGTAAAGTGAATAGAAAAATTTTGCTAATAGTATTGTAAACGAGAATAAAGTAAACTGTTCCTATTCCATAACTAATACGCATTCCATTTTAAAACCCGACGAACATCTATATACAGAAACACGCCATTGACAATCATAAAACATGATAGCAACACTTCGATTACTTTAGAAAGATGATTGTCATTACCCAGACACTATACTCGATAGTTTTACTTTAACCAGATTTCAGATTACGATAGCGCAAACGGATTAGACGTATTTTCTCAGCCATGCAGATACCTCATTTGTACTTTTCGTTTTCCAATAAAGGGGGGCTTCCGCCGTTTAGGAAAAAACGGAAAAACCGTTGAACACGGACGAAATGGGGTTGAAATGCATGCCAATCGATAAATTACTCACTGATATACAAATCTGTACTGCACACAATATTAAATTAGGATCTGTTTCTACCATCCTGTAAAACTTGGGAAAGGAAAATTCAGACTATTTGCCACCTAAAAGGAAGTAGTAAATAAAGACTTCTGTAAAATTTACTTTCTGTAATTTATGTTGCAATTTATTACATTTAATTTTATGCTCAAATGAAGTTGGGAGGAATTCAAACTAGTTTGGCTGCAGCAGATAATTCATCCGACAAGGAGAGAGCGAATAGTTCCCTCTTCTCCGCTGTAAACATATCGTTAAATTTCAGAGTAAATATGGATATCAAATGACACTTTATTTGTAATCAACGACAATATGAACAATAAAGATGTTCAGAGCTAATCAAGTCACCTAATGTTGCAGAAACAAAACCCCATTACCGTACAAAAAGGAGTTAAAATGAAGGAGTTTTGAATGTGAACAGATAGCCCATTGTTCCAAAGATCCTATTTGAGTTCTAATACCAGAAATACATTAACTGATTAGAGGTTTCAAATGAACAAATATAATTAGAAATATCACATTTTACAATTGAAATGGATGAAACGTTAATTATGCAATCAAACAACATTTACAAACATTGAAGTTCTTGTCATATAATTTCAATATTTAAAAAAACATCGAACAATGTCGTGTCAAACATAATCTGCAGTAGGAGATAACGCCCAGTCATAAATTTTAACAGACATGTTTTTTTAAACTGTGAAAACCTGTTAATCTCCAGGTCACAACGATGACGTAAAATATGAATTAAGACTAAGGCCGACAAGCTACTAAGAAATTAATAAGGTTAGGTAAAATATACTTACCTGTTGTTCCACTTGTATAACATACAAGGGCTAAGTCATCTGGTTCGGAGGGCTAAGATGAGAAAAAGGAAGTATTAAAAGTTAGTAAGCAATGGGTAGAGATTAGTTACCATAACTTCAAATTACTAATTATGCTATAACCATGGATGTTAAAATAAACCAGTCCAGATAACTCTCGCATAAATACGCAAATCCTAAGCAGATTTGATAGGCCTGTGTAAAGAAATAGTACAAAAAAACACGATTAACAAAATGGTTGGGATTATGCTATCATATTGAGCTAAGTGATTAGTAAGATAAATGTTCATGAAGTTCTTGAAATAAGGAAATTATATACTGCAAGATTGACACTAACCAAACCAAAGCGAGAAACCAGGCTCAGCTACTCTTAGATCAATTTTAGCAAGCTCTAAATGAATTATGACTAAATAGACGCTTACTAAATTCTCATTCAGCATCGATAATAATTGACCGGCAAAATTATATTTCATTTAATATCCATTGAAAGAAATTCACCACTTTACAAGAATAGCCAAAAATAGAGTTCTATTTCATGGACAGGCCATTTTTGATCTTGTATTTTATCGACTAGTTGATAGCCTTAATTTGTTTACCATGCATAGCCAAAAAGGAAAGTGGAGAACTTCCATTTCTAAAACTATAGATTAATCAGAAAATGATAAATAAATTAACGATTAACCCTGAATTTAGGCACCAGTTATAATCACATTTGGCAAAATTAATTGACCGACGAAATCATATAGTTCATCAAAGGGCATATGTTTATTTTAAATTTCCGTCAAAATAGATGATCTCCGCTTACCTCAATCATTCAAACTGACTCCAAAAAGTCGTGCGTAGAGATAATTTTAATGGAAACAAGCAATCATACTATTATTAATATCCAAATAGGGTACCAACCATTTGCAATTGCAGCTGATAAGTCAACTTTAGTAATTTTAATCAACATATCTCCAACGTTTATACTCCATACACTTAATTAACACCAAAGCAGCGTCTCACATTTATGGCAGATACGAAACGCTCCTAACAATAAGCACGCTATAACTAATGGGAGAGATGGACCAACGAAACTCGACAACAAGATTAGACTTCAATTGCAAAATATCACAACTATCACCTCGCCTACTAGGTAAAACCGAGACCAATTTGATGATTGAGTTACTTCCATATTTAAGTTGGAGGCCAGAGTAAAATAGGATCAAGGGGTAAATACGACACTCGCACCATGGCTGACACTAGCGTTCGGTGCGAGAGTATTTAAAACATCCCAAAGACGAAAGCAAATGTGCATTCGTCCATTGACGAGCGTGCGCGTTACGGATAGAGGAAAGCAGGCAGACAGTAGGATTGAAGACTAGTGACCTTGAGCCTCAACCAATAATGAGCCCAGCTAACTCTCTCAAATGCCCAATCAGAGGGTGGGAAGCAGTTAAAAGAGGCCTATTATGCTAGATGATATTACTTACCATGGTTTCAAGTGGCGAGGATTTTCCACGTTCCTAGAAAAAATGAACAGGAATGTTAGAGACAGAAAGAACTGTTTTACCAATTATGTTAGAAAATGTAATACCAGTATATCATTAAAGGTGACAATCTCAATATTGTCTCCAGCTTTTGTTTTTAGCTCAACTAAATCATCATCGTTGTTCATTATGACGATGTGTTTCACAAAGGGAACTTGCTCGGCAAGACTCAGTAGATGCATGGCTTTTTCTGAGGAATCACACACTAACACCGAGAGTTCGGCTAATTAAAAAAAAGACTAAATTAGAAAAGAGGAGTAGGCGGAGACGAAAACAAATCTGAAAACTCACTTTGTTTACAGATGTAGAGAATAGATTCATCACCCAGGGTGTCAAATAAGGGAACGACAGTCATACGATATGAAAAACACGCATACTGTGCGATGAGCCACTATAAGGTGGTAATTATTTGAAAATAAATAGCCCACAAAAGAAACTATTGAATATAAAATAAGAAATTAAAAACTTGCTTCTGGTCGGTTCTTTCCATAAATACCGCAGCACTTGAACGGTTCTGAAGTGAGTGAATCGATAGTACGGAGACCAGAGCCAAACTGTTTGACAAGTTCATAGACTTCCCTGAAGGATTTCCATACATAAGGTGAGGAAGGGGTCGGGTGTGTGCCAAGGAAATCACGGTCACCTTTAAGATCAAGTGAAACATTTAGAATTCAAATATGCCACAATAGAGAAGGACGAAAAAGTAGTCATACCTCCCAGAGTCATAGCTTCTTTAAAAAGATCATGTACACATTTTGAGCCGTTTCTGAGAATGTTGGGAAGAACAAGGTCCTTGTAAGAAGGGTTTACATGACTTCCATCCTAAAAAATGGGCTCATAATAATAAAAAATAAACAACGAGAATACGGCAGACAAAAATGAACTCACCTCCAGAGTGTAGGAATAATTCTGGATACTGGGTTTGTAAGAATTAACGTCATTTTTAGACATAGTGCTGCTAAAATTTGTGGCAAAATATGTTTAAAATCCCTTGGCTTATTTTTAACAGCACAGTCATTATTAAGAAACAATTTAACCGCACATACAAACAAAGACGATAGGCAAATTTGATATAAAATTAAAAAAAGCACAACGATGTGAAGAAAAACAAAAATAACTATGATATGCCCTTGCATAGAAATATGAAGCACAAAAAAACAATTTTAATAAAGGCCACTCGTAATAACAAAATCTACCCAACAGAGCAAAAAATATGAATCTGTCTGAGATAATACATGGAATTAAAAACAGATATGACACAAAATTTTTGACTCAAAATTACTATAGTTAGTTTATTGAAATTCAATTTTAAAATATTAAAATATGCTACTTAAGGGTGTGAAAAACCACGAAGAGCGCAAGCCTCTTATAAATACAAGCAAATAAATAACTGCGCAGGTGCGAACCAAACAATTGAATAAGGCGTAGGCCGCTCCACGATCCTATTAATAGAAACAAAGATTGAACGATTTAAAATTTTCAATTATAAACAAACTTCCTCATTTGATTCCAAAAAGATTTTTTATTAAATGAATATCATTTAATGTAAAATATATTGAACTATTTTGCTCTGTTTGTCATTTTATTCTATACTTTATATATTTTTGGATTTCGCTTTTGTCCTTTGCATATTTACACTCATATACCATAATTTTTTATGCAAAAGTTTTGAATAGATTAAGCTATCAAAATTAAACATAATTGTCCTCATGCTGTTTTGTTTCGTGGGCATGCATTAAGTATATATTGGAATCAAATGAAAATGAGCAATATCCAGACATTAATAAGGATTTGTCAATTTCATTGAGGAGAGTTCTTTCTATGTTCACCTAAAAATAATTTCTATATTATCAGAACTCAATTAATTTGTTAATAATAATGGCATATAGAGGAATCGAAATACTCTGCTACTAAATGCGAAAAACAATATGTAATATAGGCCTTAATCAACTGTCACGAGTAGTGGTGCGCAAGACAACACTGCTCCCAGACAAAGTAAAACCTGAAGAAAGAATATGGCATAAGCGATCTTTATCCCTACGTACTTCCAGGAGTCGATATTTTCCTCTTCTCTTCGAGTTGATCTCGTGAAAAGCATGGAAGGATCACCCAACCGACAAGCAGGCATGAAGCCTTTATAAAAATAGAATTTCATGAAACTAAGTATTGCATTAAAGATTCTGTATTTCTTCATTTTTTAGTTTCTTTTATTCAGACGAATTTCTTTGCACATTTGTTGCAAACAAAGACTAATATGAATTAAGTTATCGAGAAATATACGTGCGCCTTGTTACCATTGGATATTGTCTGCAACAAGGGTAACGGCTTAGTGAGCAAAAATATCCATTGCTAATGATATATATTCATGTAGGCTGCTATTTTGAACCGACTATTTTATCTTACTGAGCCAAGTAAAACATTAATGCGAATAGACAGAAGTATACGCAAATTCTTAAGTGTCTATCAAATGCAATTTAGAGTTTTATTTTTATTTACTGGTATAAATAGGAGAACTATTAGAATAAACAAGATAGGAAAGTGAAATTAATTTATCAGATGCTTAAACTTTTTCAGCAAACATATCGCTGCAACTTTAATCAGTAATAATCCGCAATTAGAACTTGTTGGGATCGAAACTTTATCATTGAAAAAGCAGAGAGCTCTTCATACCTAGAAACAAATGAGGTCATAATTTCCGAGATCTCAAGACCAAACGATGATCAAGGTCATTTCGTGGTCATCATTCCCGAAAGTGTATATTAATGCCTAAGCTCCTTGTCAATGAAATAACCTACAACAATCACAACCGATATACATCCTTAACAGAACAGCACCTGAGTAAATGTATTATACGTCATACATCTGTTTCCTCTATAGCTTTGCGTTAGCTTTTCTAATTCTGGGAGCCTTTCCAAACGAGGTGAACTTAATAGTGTAGAAATCCGCTACGAACTTTTCAAAAACATTCTCCTGAGAGAAATGAAACCAGCCAGCTCTTTGCTAATTCCAACGCTTCGCCGTAAGAGAGCATAAGGAATGAAAAAGCAAAGGTTCTGGCTGGTATGTATATTCTTTGGTCTTTGGTTCATATTTTTCTCACTTTCATTGTGCAATTTTGATTATAATAAACGTGGAACCGGAATGCTTGCAAAACTCCGAGATGATTGAGAAGCGTCATTAGAGGAGTTTTTTAAAAAAACGATCTCAACTCGAACTGCAATTTGCGGATATCGGATCCGATGAGCTACATAACTGAATATTCACCTCAATTTCAAATTAAGAATTACTTTTAAAATGAGATGGCAAGTAAGTACACTATTTCATCCTTTCACTAATTAAAATGACTATTTCGTCCAATCTCCACCTCGAAAAAGAATAGATATGGCGGAAAAAAGATAACAAAACTTTGCTAATAATAAAAACCGAATAGGATTGACAAAATACCAGGCCTTCAGAAATCTTCGTTACCATTTTTATGAGGTACAACTGGAAGGAAAAAATTGCATCTCCAGCTCAAACAACACATATGATTAAACAAGTAAATTAACTCTTGCATAAAGTGGGAGACGTCATATTTAGCCGATTCAACAAACGATAATGGAGAAGCGGAGCTAAGTAATCTACCTCATGCGTTCCGGAAATCGAGATCTCTGTTATTAGCATATAGAAATATTCGTGTTATTTTCATAAAAACAATATGCTCAGTTTACGTAAGCGATATGTAAAAACCTCATAATCTTGATTTACCCTATTGCATTATTCCCAGTTTTTGCTATTTTTAGCAATAACCCGACAAAACACAGAGCATACTATAACCTTTTGTAAGATTAATTATCAAAATAAATTGATTGAACACGCTATGAAAGGGTCTTTTTATGGGCTTAAAGGCGAGCAAGGTAATCATATCTCCATATAAGTCCATATTGATTAAAAGCTTCTACAATTAAATCGACATAAAATAAATTTTATGCCAAAAATTGTTTTTTTTTTGAAATAGTAGCATTTAATTGATATAACAGCTTCGGTAACAAGGTCTGCTTAACTTCTATTACATTCATATAAAGCTTTCGTCCTAGAGCGAAACTAATTTGACAGCAATGAAATTCGTCATTTTTTCCACTGAGCCAATCTTGCTTTCAAAAAGAAACTTCTAGGTTAATTGAAATGAAACTTATAGCAAGTCGTATTCCCGAATAAAGACAATGTTATGGTATTGATTTAGAGATTTGCTTAATTGAGTGAAAGTCCTTTTAATCAGCAATTTGAAGAGTTACCGAAAGGAGAATAGCTGACTCACATATTTTTCAGTGAGGAGGGGTGTGTGATAGACTTACCTCCACGTGGTGCATCCTGGGCAACGTATACTCATACGGCAAAAA
>UZAE01000360.1:0-25249 GCA_900617975.1 Rodentolepis nana | reverse complement strand
TATACCAATAGGCAATTTTGACCTTTATGACCTCTGACCGAAAAAATGCTTATTGGCGATATATTGCTTTTCCTCTTAAACAATCATATTTCTTTACGTTGGAAAATGTAGTAATAGGTCTTTATCCTCTTCGCATAGGACTGAGAAGACTTAGACTTCATAAGAAAAAGCAAGATGATACTGATTGGAATCGAATGACGCGACGTAGCCTTGATTTAATAAAGATTGAGAACACTGATTTGAATCGACTGAGAAAACTAAGACTTGAAAAGATAAAAGTGGAGGAAACCGATTTTAAACCGACTGAGAAGACTTAGACTTGATAAGATAAAGGTAGTGGAAACTCAGTCGGTTCTCCCAAGTGCCACACTAGTTTTCTGTAGTAACACCAACAATGACTGGTTCGTGATCAGAACCAGGATGGCCAATTATTTTGTGGTGTGTAAGCTCGAGGATGTTGCTAGAAGAAAGGAGCAAGTCAGCGGTTATTCTGGTTTCATTGTAGTGCAGGTATGTAGCAGGAAGCTCATTGGTGGAAGAAAGTTTTAGAAAGCTGCTGTTAAGCATGTCTCCGATTTTATTCCCAGCAATGTTTATGTTCTTATAGACAAATCTGGTGGAATGGACTTTGAGGACTACAAGTACCATATTTTTGTATGAGATGTTCAAAAAATCGAAATTGGGCCTATTCTAGGGTGGAGTATAGAGCGCAGATATCTTGAAGTTCTTTAGATATTAACAAACATTTTATCACATTAGTTTGCATATTTTGCAATGCTACTTACCGTGAATAATAAAATCAGACCAATCATAACTGTAGAAAAAAGTCGAGCAATGATTTCCAAGCTTGATTTAAAATGTTTGCTAAGGTATGTTTTTAATATTGTAGTTCAAATACGCTGTTTATGCTGTCCAACATTAAGAAACTCAGGAGGGTTTGAAAAACTTGCTCTTTAAAGTTTATATTTCGAAACTCCATTCTTTTGCTTTTCTTATTAAATTGTACAAAATGCATGCTACTTACAAAATAAAATGCGCTTGCAATTTTGTAAATATGAGAAGAAGCGAATCCAATGACCAGAGAACAAAAAAATGTGATTAAAGATAAGGTAAGAACAATTAAAAAATTGCCGTATATATCCAAGCTCAAAGGATTACCAACATGCACGTAATTTTATTAACACTATCTCATCCATAATGCTGGTTTGAAATTAAGGCATTTCAAACAGTGAAACATATTTTTCATGAATATTGGTACAACAAAAGTCTCCATATATCACTACTCCCACTGCGTTATCCCAGTTACCATGCAAAATTCTAGAATAAGCCGTCGGATGATATGAGTATTGCAGAGCTTCGCTACTAGGATTGATTGTTCGGTTCAGTCGAGTCAACTTCTAAGCAGTGGGATGAAATGAGTATGGCATAGCTTCACTAATGGGAACGAACAAGTAGCCACTTTCTCCCACCACAACAAAGATGCCCTTGATGCAAGAAATACCCTTACGGCTGTATTCGTCGATTTCAAATCAGCATATGACTTAGTATGGAAAGAGAAGCTAATTCTAAAATTGGCAAGGATTGGTATTAAGCATAATATGCTAAACTGGATAAAAGCATTCATTGAACAACGATCATGCAAAGTCAAATATGGAAATGCTCTATCAAAATCCAATCTTTTACAAACAGGCCTTCCACAGGGAGCTGTCACATGCTGCACTCTTTTCAATGTCTTCATCAATGACATAGCCGAATTGGTACAGACAGTCACGGGCATCAAGTGCTTACTTTATGCAGATGATCTTGATCTATGGTATTCCGCCCCTAAGAATAACTCTCAGGAGAGGACCGAAAATGCCCTAAATTGTGCACTTAAACTACGAGCAAACTGGTGCGACAACAATGGAATGGTAATCAACACTCATTACAGCCACAGAGGTGACTCCCAACCACTCGAGAAGGTGCACAACCAAGCACTACGACTAATTACTGGAGGGATAAAATCAATACCTATTAATGCAATGCTCTTGGTCACAAAGGACACCACAATATGCTCCCTTATCAAAGAGAAGGCCATGAACTTGTATGAGAAGCTACTGCACATTTCCATGGATAAATTCTTCAGCACCTATGAGAATAGCCCAAGACATCTGAAAACGCAATCTGGTCTAATACAGAAAGTCATCGAACTGATTAGCGAGTGCGCTTGAAGTAGACATGAAATCTCCACAATCAATGTTACCAATATCAGATTGGCCATCTATTGAAATAGATGGAAAGTTGGTTTGGACAATCTTTACATTTTGTTACAGATTTGGAAATCCAATCTTGTGAATGAGTGGATTTGTTCTCAAAATCTTTTACTCAATGTTCATATTTGAGTCACTATCTGTTCATTTAATAAATCTGCGATGAACTTCCAGCCAGTTTGCGAATGTTCAACAATGGTCAAGAAACATTATTGCCTGTGTGTATAGGCGGCCATTAAATCATTTGTACTAGTGCTAGAGAATTTTAAGTTTTGATAATACACTTTTGTGCAATTTTACTTTAACATATTTTAACATATTTTTGAATATTATTGATTTGGTTTAGTGCACATTAAAAATGGGTATTTATGGTGTCAAAAATTGCTAACCTATTCAAATTAGGTTAAACACATGCGTAAGTCAATGAAAAAAATCTTAGAGTCTAATGCTTGTGCTTTTAATTAAAGGGTATAAGCGACATTGATAATAATAAATCGCATTTAATGTTTTCGTCTGGATAGCAGAGACCTTGTCAAAGTAATCAGCTGTGCTTTTACATCTTACAAATCAAGTTAATGAATATTTAGAAGTTAGGATTTAAGCTTACGGGAAAATGTCATAGCGATAGTTACACCGGCAAGTAATTAGAGTTGTCAAATTCGACGGTATCAACTCGTCATCGTGTTGGTGACTCTATTTGACTGATTCATATTCTTTCGCATCACAATGGCACATAGGGATGGGGCCTGTTTTTAGGATTTATAGTGAACTTATCGGATAAAGTCACTCAATGGCATATCAAGCCATTAGTTGACAGTTTTCTAAATATCATGATTAAATTAGATATTGTTATTGTCCTATATTCTGGACAAAGAACGCTTTTTCGCCTCAAGTATCCCTTCAGACACTAATCTCCAAGGTCAGACTGACCGACAGCTTCCTCACTCACCATATTCACTAATGTTTAAATTGTAGCTCAAAATTTTTTTAAATATAGAAAACTTTATATTCTTCACAAATACTTTAAAACAAACATATGTATTTTGTTGGGGTATCATAAATTGTCACTACATCATGGGGCGAGGGGGATACAGACACAAAAGTATAGCCATAAATGCCAGTTCAATCCGCACTCCTTCTTCTATAAAATAATGCTCCACCACTTGGACTACCACCAAAATGAAGCCAAGCAATTAGCATCCAAATATACTCAGCTTGAACCATCTATGAGCTATTTCTATGAGGATATGACCTCATATTATCATCATCTCTCTTATTTTCAACCCATCGCATCATCATCACAAAATTCGCCTCTTTCCCTACAATCAATTCCCCAACCGCTGGGAAGGGGGGGGGGGCTTAGTAACCTTACCTCTACGTGATGCACGCTCGGGCAACGTATACTCATATTGCAAAAGGTCTATAAACCGGCAGTTGCCCTCAAACTTCCAAATTTTATGGCCTCACTTCATGTCATATTCCACCACTTCCCAGTACTCATTGCACCACTTTAATCTACCTTTACTTCTGCCTCTCCTCTTATATCTGTGAATCACTCTTCTCTAACAATCGCCTCTCCACTTTTGCAATTTTCACCTATCTCCACTCTAATAAGCCCGAAGCTTACTAAAGGTCTAATGATGAATATCACAAAGAAGGCAATTTGATATTAATAACTATTCTTTTTAAACTATTTCACTCACTCACTCACTCACTCATGCAAGCAAACAAACGTACTTATTCAAACAAGCAAACAAACTCACTCATTCAAACCAAAAACAAACAAACAAGTTAGGATTCGAAAAGAAGCCAAATAAGTACCATTTTAGAAGAGAAGGAACGTTATTTCATGTACAAGAAACAAGGGCCAAAATAGAACAATGGTAGGTGAATGGAGAAGGGGTGGCCGTGTTGTGGATACGAATTTCATGTATTTAGAGATGAAGTGGTGGCGGCGGCTCTTATTGGACCAGATCGAGATTTGGGTAAGATAAGGATCAGAAATAAAAAATGAACCTCAGTTATTCCAATAAAGACCCCATTTAACAATATCTCATGCGGTGTGGATTGTGAATTATTGGGGTTTCGACATTTGTCCTGTGCGTTCTCATTAAAGGCATTAAATTTATGGGGTTGGGGCTTATTCAACAAAATCAGCGCTATGAAAAGTGTTCTAGAGTTTTGAACTAACCGTCACAGTCGAGTGATATTTTCCCATAATGCTATTAGTCAGATCGAAAGCAGCGATGGTTTGCTCCGTTCAGTGTTTTATGAAAAACCAGATATATATATATATATATATATATATATATAATATTACACCAAAATAAAACTTACTATTTTATTGAATACTAACCTTTCAAGATTAATTTACTCATGAAAAAGCGTTCATGTTAGTGTTAGATGAATTTAAGAAGTTAAATCCAGTTGTGCCGTTGATAAAGATTTACAGTGATATCCTTAGAATGCAGACTTCAGTGGAGCAGTTGCATTGAGAGTTTATTGTAGTGGAGCGCAAAGCCCGTTTGTTTTGTTCGACATGATAGTTTTCGAGATCAATAAGCACTGCAATTTCTTTAGGTTGTCTACTGTATCAGCTGGCTTCCTGTGAAAAACATTTATTTATTCCAAATGGCAGACGTTTTGATAGCTTTCATTAGTCCTTTAGCTGACTTCGAGATTCACTGAGGGAACAACATCAAAATGAGAAAATATCGAGGTGTTGGTGGGGGGGGGGTGGACAGAAGAGTGATTCGCTGATCCAGAAGAAAAAGACATAAAGATGGAGAAAAAGGTAAGATGAGTACTGCGGAGGTGGTCGAATATAACATGCAGTGAGTCAAGGGTGTTTGAAGTCGAAAGTCAACTGTCAGTTTATGGACATTTTGCCGTATGAGTTTTCATTACCCAGGGGGGGGGAGGTCACATGGAGTTAAGTCCATCTCATACCCAAAAATAATGCATAATACGGGGCTGATTTACACTAGATTTACAACACTAAAGCATTATCATTCACAACAAATATTCGATTCAAGTTAACATCTCCCTGTTATTAAACGTACATATAGAAAGGAAACTATTTTTTGTTTTAATTAAGCTTATGAAGTATTATAAAATTTGATTGAATATTAACTGTTTAAAATCTTGACGAATTCTTATAACTACGTGCATTAACTTTCATATTACCCAAGTGCATAGGAATTTGATTGGTTCTCTTATTCTCTAATCTGGTTTGCAAGTGCACATAGAAATCGAGTGATAAATAATCCCGTCAAATCAAATTTAGTTAACGCAATGTCTTCGCATCACGGAGAATTCCTGGTGATTTCTATTATTCCTTCCCCTACGTTGATAAGTTATAAATGGTTGAAAATATATAAATGAGCCAAGAATAAATGTGTATCTGCTCGATTCAAACAAAAATGGACACATTGGCTTCACTTTAATTCCTGGATGTACAATAAATAATTAAGATCAAGCTCTCGAATAAACCATATTTGAGATATTCGTAGTGATGGTGGAAAAATGAGTGGATGCAGATGTCCGTTTATATTAAATTTGAATTGAAGTCCTAAGATGTACTAAATTCACTTTCAGGACAAACAACCGCGGATACAAATGTGCCTTCCTTATTGAATCTTTTCCACTAACTCCAAGTAATTGATTTCATACTTTAACCACATGTGACTTAAATTATTTTTTTACATTCGAGTTTTTAGCACTGTCTTTGAATCTTCCCAAATTGTATATAAAAATATTTTTGAAAGTTTGCTATGCACACCAGATAGAGAGAGAATTTTAAATTGTCAATCAAAGTCCAAGACTAAATGTTCAACTCTATTTGATCCTCCAAAAAATAAACTCGCATTGTTGCAAAAGAAGTATGAATTCATAGGTCATTGTTTTAAGAGATCTAGATCCGAGCAACTAGTCAACCAAATTTGGTTTTCATATCTGAACAATGAATATCTTTGGCATAGTTTGTTCCATTTTGTGGTTTCATTGTTCAATGTATGAGACTTGGGGAATACCGGAATGAGAAATCTTGCATTCCTCAGTAGGAGTATCAATTCATTCTATCCTTTTCAATCTGGAAGACATTGAGCAGATTTGTAGTCAACAAATGTTCAAAATCTTAATGATTCATATAATTACTACCACAGTTGGTCTCTTTATCCACAAGTTAAAATAAGTGAGCGGTTCGATTTTGCTTCATAAATTTGAGTTGAACATCTTGTGACAGAATGATGAGAGGTTTTCAAATTGCTGACATGTTAGTATTTTGTCAATTATAAGAATAGGTAGTGGGAGGGATGTGCCTTAGATTGATTTTCCCACTGTCATTAGTCAACTTCATATGCGTCGTAAGAATGTGGGGACATACTTAATTTTAAGAAATATGATTTGCACCCGAAAAGCCCTTTATTATTCATGATTGGTGAGACTGCATTTCAGAAGTGGACTTTGAGAAGCTCATGAAACCTTACCTCGATGTAAGAATTTCATAAAATTTTTAATTCGGTGCTCCTATAAGATTCAGAATGATTAAGTGAATTGCAATAATCGATTATAAAGTGTATTTATAGGTTTTAATTTTCGAAAAAAAGGGTAGGGTGATAGACTTACCTCCATGTGGTGAACGCTGAACAACGTATACTCATACGTCAAAAAAGTCTATTAACGGGTAGTTGACTTCTCACTTCAAACTACCATCACCCCACAGTACTTATCTTACCTTTTCTTTACCTCTGTGTCTGTCTGCTTTACGTCTGTGAATTATTATTCTGTCTTCCTTTCGATTTTTTGCCACACTGATGTTCCTCCTCCACCTCCTCCTCCTCTCTGTGAACCCCAAAGTCAGCTAAGGTGTTAGTGAAAACTATCAAAGCGCCTTCCGTTTGAAATATAAAAATAATTTCAAAAAGATGGCGTTATTGAAGCTGATCCCACAGCTTTCCAAAATCGTCACACAGCTCCCACTTAAGCCACTATCCACCCCTCCCATTAGTGTTCTGTTTCTGAAGTCTGTGAAGTTGATTAATGTGCGATCTAAAAGAAATATCGAATAACCACATGCATGGCCTTATTGAAAGTAATAAAGATCGATTGCGCCTAAAGTATTTCGCTAAGCGAAGTTGTCACTCAGGTTGTGCACACCTTAACAACATTTGCTTTCTCGGAGCTACGCATTGACTGTCACCAAAAATAAACAAACCTCTCTGCAGGTGAACTAAATTGAATTGCTAAATTCTTGTGAAGAGAGGTGACAAATAGGCATTAGAAAAGACTGAGTCCTGATTTCTTCTAATGGCTACTTCACAAGGACATTTATGATATATGCATATCCCAATCACAAACAATTCTCCCAACATTTGGGAGAAATTATTTGTTAATCTTCATTGGAAATATCTCCAGAACTAAATAAACATTCTTTTTCCACTTGTGAAAATGAAGTTCAATTTCTAATTTCATAGTCAACGGTTAAATTTATTTATTTATTTTAATGATAGGTATCATTAGCCCTTTAGTTGACTTCAGGCTTCACAGAAAGGAAGATGAGCAGCAAAGTGGGAAAACGTAGAGAGGGGACAGAATAATGATTCACAGGTATAAAATAGACAGACAGACACAAAGGTAGATAAAGGTGAGGTAGTTTGAAGTCAGAAGTCAACTGCCGATAAATAGACTTTTTTGCCATATGAGTATACGTTGCCCAGGGTGCACCACGTGGAGGTAAGTCTATCGCACACTCCACTCAACGGTTAAGTAAAGCTTAAATGATTTAATCTTTTCATCAATCTAAGTTGGCATTAAGCTATTAAAGTAGATGAGTCATTCGAATGACGACATTTAAAAGGTAACCATTCGTTATAATAAATTTCCTTAAAAATATCATTGTTATATAATACCCTTTCAAACAGTCTGATTGGCTCGTTCTTAAAACTCTACCAGATTCCACTCTCGTACCACTTTTGTGTTATTTGAGCTAAAGCTCGTTAATTTGAGATTAGAAAATGGCTCCGTGTTATGGAGAAGCTCAGGCCCTCATCCTCGTCTTTGGTCTCAATTTGTTCTCCATCTTTTGTGATGGATGGATTTGGGGAAAGATTTTCTATGTTCTATGTCTTAGAGGATTCTATCCCTATACAACCACTACTTTGACACTTCTAATTATAGCTACGGTTTTTACTCTAATAGCTGGGATTCTACAAATCCTCTGCATGGTGAAACAAACTGAACGATATCTCCTGACCTCAAGAATTCTAACCTTTAGTCATAGCTACCATATTCTACTTTTTTGATAATATTTTAAATGGAATTTGGAATCAGCGTATTTTTCTACTCATAGTCGATATGGTACTTGCAATATCCATATACCAAATGACTAATATTTTGCATGTAAAACTCGGAAAAGGCAAAACTGCCTAAAGAGTAGCTTTCGCATTGTCCCATAAATATCGAATCGATCAATTTATTAACGTAATAATTCTGTAACAAATTTTATTTAATAAATTCAAACAGAGTTCTTTTGTATCTGCTATATCTTCTAATTCCTCAGTTACTTAAAGAGCGCCTCTTGACTTTATTTGGTTTGATTTTAATGACCGCAAGATTAGAGATTGTAGGTTTGTTTAACGAAGCACCAAATGTTGACTGTTAATCAATGGAATGTATCAGACATGGTTGGCTACACCGCAAAGAGTTTTACTAAAAGAAAGTCAATGATGAGGAACTTTAAACAGTAGTAAGCATTTGAGCTTTGGTATCTATCGTCCGCTGCTGTCAACTGGGTAAAGACAACAAATAACTTCGATTAGACAATTAGACAACTGAACACTATCTCCCTCCCCAAACAGATGTTAATACTATCAACTAAATTCTCTCTATCTCTTCGATTCAGTTGCGAAGTGTGTCATCCACCAAAGTGGACATCATTGTGTTTGGAGTTTCGAAATAGTTCCTAGTAATTGATTTGTTGTGTGGGTATGGCAAACTCGAGTCTGACAATACTAGTTTGATTCAAGTGAAAATTCTCTTATCTACTTTGTTGCGATCGCTGTACTCAGTTGTCAACAGGGCAAGAACAAGATGGCATTAACAAGAATGAGAATGGCCAAACAATAATGAAACTAAGCGGTGTTTGAAAATAGTACAGGGTGTCAAAATGGTTTGGATTGTTGAGGAGCCGAATTACCAAAGTGTGGTGAGGTGATGGGAAAAGTGCGGGACAAATTGTTGTACTTAGATTGCCAAATAGTCACCGGTTTCGAAAACTGCAGCCTCCACTGTCATCATTTCAAAGAAGAAATACTAGGGGGCACCCGGACTTGAACCAGGGACCTCTCGATCTGCAGTCGAATGCTCTACCACTGAGCTATACCCCCACACACCTTGATTCTGCACATCTTAATCTCACTTCCCTCAACTTCGCACTTCACCACGCACAAATACCCAACTTTAATTTTCAAATTCTACTCATTTCTTCTCAGTAGTGCGTTGGCATTTGTTTTGATTTACTTTCATATAATCTGGTTATTTGTTCTAATTGCTTAACTTTATTGATCTCGGTGTAAAATTAGCAGGTAGAAGGAACAAGTGTACTTGGAGACTTTGTAGTTTGTGTCAATTTTTTTTAATTTGCTCAAAAAATGTTAGTTCTATGATTTAACAAACTAAGCATAGCTCACTTTATTTTAAATTTTGCGTTTGTTGTTTACCAATAATTATTCACTCCAAATGACCTTCAAGATAATATTGGCAAATATATTATGACAACTATTAAAATTCTGTTCATTTAATTATGTTTTTAATTCAGTTCTAAATAACATTGAAAAATTGATTATGACTAAATTACATGAAATTTTAATTTGCTAAAAATGACTTAAGCACCTAATCATTGTCCTATAACAGCTAGAAATAGTAATTGAAAGGCTTTAATTAAGTTCTTTTCTTGTATCACATTTTAACTCATCGGATATTAATGTCATGGAGACAAAAGTTAGCAAATTTAAGATTTGCTAGTCTCACAATGTTTGCGATAGCGATGCAATAGCAATTAAAAGTGAACACTTTCTATTGTTCCTTTCTTTGCTTACGCTTAACTTCTGATTGTCATGCTGCTCAAAAACAATATTTTTCTACGATCTATTATCAGGAATTCAGTTGGTTTACTGTCTGTTATGATCAGTGTCCACAGGAAAGCTACCTTGATTTTTAGTTAACGATAGTTAATTAAATGTTGCAAGCACAACTAGCTACAGTTTGTGACTAAATTGTCATTAGAACATTTGTGGGGTCTGCTTCATTGATGGCGTATTCGATTGTAGGCAGAGTGGACTTTGCTCCACATTCCTAGTGTGCCCTGAGACTTGATTTCGATGATTACTTGTCATATCTAATTGACAGGCAAGTTTAAATATTTTCACCAAGTCCAAGAAAATGCCTAGTCATAACGATCGCCATCAAAGTTTGACACTTTGAAGTGAGGCCTTATGCAGCTTTATAAGTACGGAAAGCAAATAGGCACATTCATTTTTCAGGTAAAAACCTTTCCGTCATCCAAATATACTACCAAATGTCTTCTCACACAACTCAGCTTCGACCGTCTATGAGCTATTTCTATGAGGATATGGCCTCATATTATCATCATCTCTATTTGTGTCCAATCTATCTCTCCATTTTTACTAAATTTGTCTCTTTTCCAACAATCAATTCCTCAATCGAGAGAGAGAGGGTGCTCAATAGGCTTACCTTCACGTGATGCAAGCCCGGGCAGCGTGTATACATATTGCACGAGGTCTATAAACCGGCAGTTGACCTCCTACTTACAACTTAAAACTTACAACTTCCATGGCCTCACTTCATGCCATATTCCACTACTGCCAAGTACATACTGCGCCTTTTTAATCTACCTTTACTTCTGCCTCTCCTCTTATATATTTGTGAATCACTCTTCTCTTTCAATCACCTCTTTCATTTTGCACAATTCACTTATCTCAACTCTATGAAGACCAAAGTCAACTAAAGGTCTAATGATGACTATCATAAAGACTGCAATTTGATATTAATAACTCCACTTTTCTACTATCTCACTCACTCACGCACACACTCACTTACTCACACTTGCATTCACGCACTCATTCATTCGAACAAACATTCCTCAACGCCTCTCAATGCGATGGACTTAGAACCAGCCCATAAGCATTTGGATGAAATTAACCTCTCCCTCGGCCACACTGTGGCTTATCGCCCACACCTCATAGAGTGCCAGCCTAATACCCTTTAAGATAGTATTCGAAAAGAAGCCAAACAAATACACAAACATATAGAATATTAGAAGAGAAGGGATGTTATTTCATGCACAAGAAACACAAAAACAAAAATAAACAATGGTACCTGGACAGAGAAAAGGTGGCCGTGTCGTGGATAGGAATTGCACGTATTGGGAGATGAAGTGGTAGCGGCTCTTGTTGGACGGCCTTCAAGTACGCAGTGGTCTAAGTGGGCATATGCATTGTGAGAAGATGAGAAAACTGTACTATAAGCTCAATTAATAGGAGCAGTGAGGCCGAGGGGTTTGCCTTTCTTCTTCTCTATGTGCCAAACACGCCACCGCCTTGATAGTAGCCCAAACAGGAAACTGTACCAAATGCCTATTGGTTTCTTTATCCACTCCTCTTTCCACATGCAGAATAAGAAGAGTGAGCTGTGGCATAACTAGGTGTGGCACGAATTTCAGGTGATCGATCTGCACAATATGATCAAATATAACAACCACCACCACCACTAAATCCACTGCGTGAGAATCGATGACTGTAAAACCACTAGGCTCCATGAAATCAATGGCCTTATCACGTTCCCTTTAGAACATGGAATCTATCAAAACGATCCATCTCAAATATTTCTATATAAACAGGACATTTGGCGTCTGTGGTGCTGGTGGTGGTGGTGGTGGTGGGGGGGGATGGTTGGGAGTTCATCGGATTTGGAACGCAACAGCCTCATCTTCTTCACCTCAGCGGTGTGATGTTGGATGGTATGCAGTTTACCCATGCAAGAATGCGCTTCATTAACCGGTCGAAACAGTCGAAATAGCTTGTCATCAAGCCATTTGATATGTCTCACGTAGTCTTGGAGACGTGTTTGCATTCCCGGAACCTTGAGCACACCCTTCCAACCTCCAATCACCGTGCACGCATTCACAAGATCTGGGACTTATTGGTTTCTGTGGCATCCAATACAAATTGATGATCTCTGATTATCTAAAAGAATGAGTCATAGTGCACACATGAAAAGAAGTTAGCAGTGGGAGGGGGGCGTCGTATCCTCATAATTATACAATTATTATTCCCTATTATCATAACATATTTTTAAACTGAGTGATGAATATTTCCATGAGTGTATGTGTGTAATATAAAAAAACATCCAAATAGTGTCAAAATGGAATCATTTAATCTCATTCACAAATGCAAGTAAACATGTTCTAACTCTACTCTAATCTGCTCCACTCCACTCCAATCCACTCCACACATCTCATCTCATCTCATTCCATCTCTACTCTACTCTCTTCAATTCAATTCACCCCCATAAATCTAGGTTGGATAGACTGTAGTAACCTGATTACATCTAGGACTATTTAAATGATTGTGGCCGGGTGGGGGAAGGGGGGGGGGCATATCTCTAAGACTACCTCAACCCTCAGGGCTACATCAGATTGCCAATGAGGATATAAATGAATAGGTGGATTGGTGAAGAGATGGAGAGCTGGAGAGATGGATCGTTTCTCCACTCAGCAAACGCTACCAATTTGCCCTCCATCACAGCCACTTCTTCTTTCACTACGCAAACTCTCACGCCTTTGCATACTTCTTTCCGCTTTCCACTTCCTCCTATCAATAACCTTCTTCAATCGCATTCACAAAGCATATTCATATGTTCTAACTTATTATTTACTGAATAGATTAATCAATTAATTAAGTTATTTATTTATTTATATGAAATGGCAGGCGTTTTGATGGTTATCATTAGCCCTTTAGTTGGTGGCAGGCGTTTTGATAGATATCATTAGCCATTTAGCTGAGTGCAGGCGTTTTGATGGTTATCATTAGCCCTTTAGTTGACTCCAGGCTAGAGAGAGGAGAAGGAACATCAAAGAGAAAAATGTCGGGAGGGTAGAGGGAAGGGGTGGGTAGGGCTGAGAAAGAGAAGTATTTCAAAGACGAAAATAGAAAGGGTGGAGAAAAAGGTGAGGTGCGTACTGTGAAAGTAGTCGAATATGACATACAGCGGGGTGATGGTAGTTTGAAGTGAGAAGTCAACTCCCGATTTATAGACTTTTTTGCCGTATGAGTATACGTTGCCCAGGGTGCACCACGTGGAGGTAAGTCTATCGTACACCCCTTGTGATGAATGTGGTGAGATGTGAAGTGAGTGGAATTCTTGATTTAGTAAAATTTTGATTTTCGATATCTGGATGGAACTGTGCATAAGATACGGATGACTTGGTCATCGTGGATTTGTGTTAGTTGACTGAAATGTAGCTCATTGTCTGTGTGAGGTATGTGTATGTGTTTTGCGTGCGCGTGTGTGTGTGTGTACGTTCGGGTGTGTGCAAGCATGCAAGTGGAAATGGCCCTATAGTGGAAGTGTTTTGAAAAAGTTTAAAGAGACAGAAGAGGGAGCGGATTGAGGACAAAATGTGTTGGAATAAGTGTGAGATGAGAAGGAGGTGAAATTGTGGATTTATTTTACATTCTGATTTGGGAATCGAAATTGTGATGGGTGCGAAGTGGTGTGGTGTGGTGTGGTGAGGGTGGTGAGAAGAGAGAGGAAGGTGTGGTCATGGTTACGGTTGTTGTTGTTGTTGTTGTTGTTGTGGTTGTGGAGTAGTAGATGGAATCGGACGTCGAGGAGTTGAAGTTGTGAGTGGAGTAAATGATTTTGGAGGACGAAGTGGTTGTTGGATTTGGCGAAGTGAGCGAGACTGGTGCCGCTGGTGTTGGATGTGCTCTAGGAGCAGTTGGTAGAGGTGGTGGTGATGGTTGTGCTGGGTTGTTTGGGCAATGGTGTTGGTGGTGACGATGGTGAGGGGAGTGGATTTACGTGCGGAAGCTGCGCGTGTGAAATTGGGAGTGGCTGAGAGGAGACTTGTGTGTGTCATTGCAGAATTAGCCCCAACATGGACATGAGCATGAGTATAAGTATGAGGAAGACGAGATGTAGGTGGAGATGAAAGGAGAGGTGTTGGTGGAGGAGGAGGAGTGGAAGTGGGAGTGGGATGAGAAGGAATAGAAGGAGGAGCATGTGAGTTGGGTGCGAAATATAAGGAGGATGAAAAATGGTGTGAGTTGTGGTGTGGTATGCCGAGGGATGGATAAACGGAGAACTTGGGTGGAGTGAAAGCGGAGAGGGGTGCTGTCACGGAAGCCATGTTATTTAAAGTGAATGTGGCATGAGTTGGGGCGAATTGAGATGTCGCAGCAGCATGTGGTAATTGGAAACGAGACCCCAAAGTGAGCGCGCTGCAAATGTCGGTGGTGTTGGTAGCAGAAGCAGAAGAAAGAGCAGTAGAAGGAGGTGGAGGATGGGGATTGGGATGAGGAGTAGTAGGAGGAGGAGGAGTAGTGTGAGGAGGGCGAGGGTGATTGTGTGGTGATTGAGGAAGGGGCGGCGGAGGAGGCGTATGTGGAGAATGTGGCGGAGAATGTGGTGGAGAAGGAGGTGGAAGAGCATGCCTGTGTTTCGTGTAGTGAATGAGATTGGATGAGGCAATGGCATTGTCACTACGCAATTCACACATCAAAGTCTTCTCGTTGGTTATGCAGGTGCTGTCGCCTAGGATGCAGCTCTTGGATTTGTTTGGGCATCCAAGATGGTGTTGCTTAGAATGGACTTTGTGATGGCGAGCAAGTAACGTTGGTCGAGAGAATTTCTTGTAGCAAATTGCGCAGTGTGTGTGGCGCTTGGGGCCAGTGATGTGCCTCTTAGTGGTGATTATGGACATGACAAGGTGTGTTTCCTCGGAGATGGAGAGAGAGGAGTGAGAGGAGAGGGAGGAATGGGAGGAGAGGGAGGAGGCGGTGTAGATGGCGGAGATGTGGGAGGTGATGAAGGATTGGGAGACTGAGTAGGAGGTGTGTGTGGATGCACGCACGTGGGGCGTTGAGATGTGTTTTGTGTGAGGTGATGATGAAGGTCTGGGTGAGTTGGTAGAAGAGGGAGATGAGGGAAAGAAAGGCGATTTGTGGCAGCGTGCGTAAGTGTGAGAATTGTTTGGTTTGAGAAGTAAAATGTCGGGGGACATTTGAACTGGATGAGAAGAAGATTGTGTTGAAGGCGGACACAGTTGCAATTGAGTAGAATGTGGATAGTAGGATTTAGTAAAAATTGGAGGAATTTGATGATGGGTTTGGCGATTGGTGTGATGGATGTTGGGGGAATAACTGGAACCGCGGAATGTTGGTATTGGGTGGGAGGTAGAAGTGGATGGAGTGGAAGAAGAGAAAGTGGGAGGTGGATGGGAAGGGAAAGGTTTAGGAGAAGGAGGGGTACGGGAAGGATGTGGAGAAGCAGGGCAAATGTGGCGATAAGTGGTAGAGGAAGTGGAGGACAGCGAGATAGAGGTCTCGAGGGAGGTAGTGAGGGTGTTATCGATGGAGGTGACGAGAGCTAGTTGGGAGAGGGAGGGTACGTGAGGCAGTGAAGAGAGAGCACCTGTTGAAGTGGAGCCTAACGAAGAAGGAGTTGGAGGAGGTGAATGGAGTGCATTGGTTGTTCGCACACTGGAGTGGTTGCTTGAAGAGAGGAAGAAGTGGTACGTTTCGAGAAAGTGTAAAGAATGAGGTGAAGGAAGAGGAGGAATGGCGTTAGATGCAGGATGTGATGAAGAGAAGAAATGGTGAGGGGGAGGCAGAGAAGTTGGATGATATTGGGAAATCAGGGTGTCGAGATGTTCAGGTTTTGCCTGTATAGGAAGAAGTGGTCGGTGTGTGCAATTTGGAGAGAGAGAGCAAGACATGTTGACTGTAGATGTATCAGTTGAAATATGACATATGTATCCTTTGGCGGGATATATATATAGCGTGCAAATGCCAAATGTATCGAATGAGGTCACTTGGGGTCAGATAGTAGCCAGTGTAGTAACTGATAATTTGGCCCAGTACAACTTAATGGTCTGCAATCCAGGTCAAGAGGCCCAGGTCACGTCACTTATGACAGATGTGAGACTTCAGTTTTTATGCAGAGTTGCACTCAAACGATCGATAAAATTTCTTTCTTTTACAGCCACTTCACACAGCCACTTATTTACCTGTATAATGCACTTAGTACCGCATTCGCAAGGTTGGAAATCGGCTTGGAGGAAAGCTGTCTGCCAAATTGTGCTGAATGTTTATTTATCTATTTATTAAGTTATTTATTTATTTATTTCAAATGACAGGCGTCTTTATAATTATCATTAGCATTATAGCCTTCCTTGCAGAGAGGGGAAATTTCGAGAGAAAGGAGAGAAGAGTGATTTGCATATGTAAGAGTGGCAGACAGGCAGACAGACAGAAATGTAGAGACAAGGTAAGATGTGTACTGTTGAAGTAGTTGAATTAGACATGCAGTGTGGTGATGGTAGCTTGAATTTAGAAGTCAACTACAGGTTTTGGGGTGATGGCAATTTGAAGTCAGAAGTCAACTGCCAGTTTAGTGTGGTGATGGTAGCTTGAATTTAGAAGTCAACTACAGGTTTATTGACTTTTTTGCCGTATGAGTATACGTTGCCCAGGGTGCAACAGGTGGAGGTAAGTCTATCGCACACCCCTTATGTCCAATATAATTTAGTGTTATATTTGCGACGTAGCATAGGACAATAGATAGAATTCTTAGTTCTGATTGTTGTATTTATTATTTATTTTAATATATATATATACTTTGCTTAGGATTCTTTGCAGCATTACACTTTTTTGAGATTGCAATTATTTAAACACACACACACACATATATATATATATATACTTTGCTTTGGATTGTGGTATTAGCGGATTAATTATCACACTTCTTATCGCGTGAATGTATTTGTATTGGTTCATTGAATTTGTTTAGGAGCTTTCAGATATTTAAGGACTAGGATTCTTTGCAGCATTACACTTTTTTGAGATTGCAATTAGAGATTGCATTCAACAGAATTGAGTAGATTGAATTATGCTAAGTGTGCATAAGAGTACCTTGTGGAAATTAAACAGGGAAAAGTTTTATTATTATATTTTATCTTATCCCTTGAAAATACTAGCATTATTTAAAATACTACACAATGTTTTGGCCGCTCAAATGTGCTCAAGAATCTTTGCACCTCCATATTGTAAATCGAAGCCTTTAATATTTGCTTTGATAAAGATGGCGTACATTTAGTTCAAATCGAATGGAATGTAAATGCAAATAATAACATGAATTTAAAATTATGATAAAAGGATATTTCTGAGTCGTGTGGGACATGTCATCGCATGCCTGCACGTCAGGATTGGGAGGTGCAGCCGTACAACTCTGTGTGCAGTGACCGTACAAACAGTGGCCAATCAGTGGCCTCCATTTGTTTACCCTAATCCGCCAAGCAGATCATGACTAAGCTCCCTGCGTGTACACTTTACTCACAATAACCCTACTGAATAAGCGTGTTCTGGGCTATACGTCTGTTTTCCCTATGGGTGGGCTAGAGTTTAGCTAGTTCTGGGAGCCTTATTAAATGTAGGAGAATCTGTCACAGAGAATTCCGAGTCAGTCAGGCTTTACTAGTGAAGCAATCCGCTACAGTCTTGAAAACTCATAATTTTTCTACCCCTATAAAAGTCTGAATCGGGTGATTAGTGTGTGCCCTTATTTTAAGCTCAATTATTCGTTAAATGCTTTAATTCCTTCTCTTTCACAATCAGGGTAATTTATAATTTCATAATTGAAAACTGGCATTTGCTTGTGTAATAGTGAGAAAACAGGGCGAGAGCGATAGACTTACCTCCACGTGGTGCACCCTGGACAACGTCTATTCATACGCCAAAAATGTCTATTGCTCGGCATTTGACTTCAACTTATTATGATTAGCCTGAAACAAAGCTATAAGAGAAATCGCCTTCGTAAGGGCGTATCGCAACTTCTACAGATCCTTCAGTGGAATGCTGGAAGGATGTCACGAGACAAAATTATTCAAATCCAGAAAAGCCTACAAACCTATGATGTAGACATTTTCACAATTATGGAAGCAAACCTTTTGGATGACAAACTGAAATACTACCAATTCTATGGTTACACCTTATACCTCCTACCTAAATACCTGCAAGTTGTAGGTGGAATTCTGACTGGAGTTAAAGAAGGCTTCACATCACATTACAATCTAATCAAGAGTATGGACTCGACGCAAGACATTTGCGAAATAATCAGATAAAATAATTGGAAATGTAAAAACTACTTCAAGATATACGCAATCAATAATCCACCATAGAATAGTCCCAACTTTGAACTTCTCAACATCTCACACAAAACTGTGGTATTAGGAGACTTCAACGTCCACATCTCACACAAAACTGTGGTATTAGGAGACTTCAACGCATATTGCATTTGCGAAGCGACTAAATCATTTTTTGCGTGTGTAATAATGATAAAACAAAATCATTGCTGTGTACCACATTAATTTATTTTCAACTTAAGTGAATTTTACACCACTTCGTCAGCCCCACAAACAGCTCCTATTTCACATTCATGGAAGTATTTGAATTTGAACCCTTCCACTCGATTCCCAATGAACTTTTCACACTCTCTTTCAATTGTATTGGCATTTGAAGGTCATGGGGAAAAGGAAACTTCTACAGCTACGTCATCATTAATATTAAATCCAATGATTTTGAAGGCTCAATATAAGGCTTTTTTTCAATTAAAAAACAAGTTTCTGCTTATGGGGGGGGGGGTAGACTGGGTGAAAATATGGAGACATGACGGACTGGAGTAGTGTTAAATATTTCATATTTCATATTTTAAATTTCTCCAACGCAAACCATTTTCTAGTGCTATCATATTTTAACCTTTAGCGTATGCTGTTTTAGCAATCTTCATGTCAAATGTGTAAATAAGGTATGGGACTTGCAATCATTTTATTTATTTATTTCAAATGGCCATTTATTTCATTAGCCATTTAGTTGACTTCGAGCTTCACAGAGGGAGGGTTCATCAGAGTAGCAGAAAATCGAGGGGTGGTGAACAGAAGAGCGATTCACAGATGTAAAAGAGGCAGACAGACACAAAGGTAGAGAAAAGGGTAAGATGAGTACTGTGTAAAGGTGACGAATATGACAAGCAGTCGAGCCATGGTAGCTTGAAGTGAGAAGTCAACTGCCGGTTAATAGATTTTTTGCCGTATGAGTATACGTTGTCCAGGGTGCACCACGTGGAGGTAAGTCTATCGCACACCCCATCTTACAATCATTATTCTTCTCCTTTTAGAAGCTGATTGTATACTTTTCTTAACTTCTTACCAACTGAAGATAGCTCAAACCAATGAGTTAGAGCAACGTGCATGTGATTTGAAACTGATTCGAGGCTGAACAGCAATTCCAAAATTCTAAACGTGCAAGCCCAAAGCTTATGAGTGTTGCGGAATTTAAAAGTCGTCGACTCGCTGTTACCGCATGTTTTTGCTTTGCACTGGTCGTGACGTACAACCGAGTTGGTCTGTGTCTCAGCAAATGCCTCTATGGTGACAGTGGCTTCCCGTTAGAGCCGTAATCAATAGCTTTGCAAGTCAACGTTTTTAGAAGTTGGTGGAGGAAATTGAGAATGCTTTAATCGAGCCTCGTGCCTTGAATTACTTTAATTACTAAATTTCTCTATACAGAGTAAGCACAATGAGATGGGGCATAAATGTGTTTATGGGCTAATATTTGACAGAATTGATTTTACTCTCAGAAATATCATAAGGGCAAGGAGGAAGTAGAGAATGCTGTGAAATAACCAGGTAAACTCGGCGTAAATAAGCCCATTTCTCGAAAATTTGAAATATACGTGGCCTTGAACAATTCAGTGAATCAGCCATATGAAGGAGAGTGCAATCATTGAGAGACATTGTGAAGGGGAGAATCCGATGCAAATTGATCTAATCGTATTCCACGTTTATTTTGTCAGTGGTGGAGGCATGAAGAGTTCAATTAAATAACTGCCAAAAATAGGGTGCAATAAGAACCATGCAGGCTTGGACTTTTTTCTTTTTCCGCTACAATCTACAGTTTGGCAAGGTCATCAATATCGTCTGATCAACGTTATTTTCGATCATTGTTTAATGCCCTTGATATAGCAATTAACTAAACTATGACGTAGATGTGCTGAGTTGGAATATTTGTCATGCTGTGTTAACTGTAGTTTAGTGATTCAATTTAAATTTCCCACTAATTCTTCCCCTGGTGTACTTCTCGTAGACCTCGCCCCCTATTTTGTCAATTCTTAACAGGTTTTTTGAAGTCCAGTTACTCAATCCTTAAATCTCTCCATCTGTCACTTGGTAGATGTTCCATAAAGGGTATAATTGCAAGATGGTTCTGTTATTGAATTATTCAAACTTGGTAGAATTGGATAACACAGATCATCTGTCCTGCAAATTTCCTGCGCAAATTTCATATAAGGGCATTTCACCTTCATTCCCAGCACTATGGAGATATGTGGTTGGATCAACTTGAAATCTTGAATAAAATCGCGTTCGAGACAAAAATGTAAGCAAAAAATCATATTCATCATCATCGTCATCGTTGATGACGTTGGGGACTCTTAAGAATTTAATTAAGCGCCAAAAATCGAATGACCTTGGCTCTTGTTGATTGGGGTCTAATTTATGATTATTAGAACAAAGAAGAAATCGGAATTAGCTTTAAGAAAATTCAAATAAAAGCGCCTAAATAAATCCATCAATTATAATAGAATGTGGACAGAAAAAACTAAACACATTATTGAATTAGCATTGTTTTTAAAAATTTCATGAAAACCGATTTTGCTATGGCCATTGTGTTTATTATTTTGAAAGTAATTTTGATGAAATTCATTGAATGGACAAGTCAGATAATTGCAACAGATAACAAAAATTAACTTTAATATGGGCTTTAAATATCACTTTTCCCTCAAAATTAGTCTAATTAACAACTTATCTGCCTTCTAACACATTAAATACTTTATTAAATTAACTACTGATTGTCATCATTGTGAATGAAAGCTTGATCATGGCAATACTACGAACTAATGAGCAGACGGAGGCGAATGAATTCAGGTAACAGGATGATTGCGTTGTAAATTTGTTCAAGCTTCGTTGTTTGGTGCATATTTTTTAAACGCTTTTCATATCCTTCGTAAATGGTATCTTATTTTTTTAATTAATTTGAATAAACTATCATCGATTCCTTGATATTCTTTATTCTAACAATTAAGAGCGTTAAGCTGCTACATTAAAAGATGTGTTTTTCTTGCAGCAAGGCTCACTGAAGATCACTCGCGTTGCACAAATCAAACAATGATACACCAATTATCGTCTTAGCATGGATGCGGACGTACTCTTCCATAATGGACCATTAAGAAATGGACATTACCATTTCAGCGCCACTATCCATGTTGCCTTTTAGGACACGAGTCTACTAACAGAGACAGGTGCCACCAAATATCCCTGAACACCATTTGTCAACAATGCCTATTGGTCTATTGAGATTGATAACCAATCAGATTTCAAAGGTAAAGAACATGGAAAAATTGGAGGCTAACTGAATAATCGAACCGGATAAAGACCTATTTCTACTCCAATCAACATAAAGATTTATTATTGGTAAAGAGTAAGAGCAATAATATGGCCAAAAATCATTTGTTAGGTCAGAGGTCATAATGGTCAACTATGCCCATTGGTCTATTGAGATTGATTACCAATCAGATAATTCGTTTATTTTCACCTTACTGCCTATCAACTATACTCTACAATCAAAATATTTGATGCATACACGACTTGCACTAAAATTTATGAGGTAGGATTTGTGCTTCCCTAATTCAAATTACTGGATACAAATCGTAAAATCTTGGCAATGTAACAAAATGATCTGACATGACCTCAAAGATCGATGGAACTAATTCTCAAGTTGAATTCACATTGCGAATTAATTGGTGTGCGAGTTCAAGTTCAAGATGAAAAGAACGAACACAATGTTGAACATTTATTTTAGACCAAACATACTAACAATAGCAGAGATTTGCACAAATAGAAAGTGAGTGCGTGAGTGAGGCTATCACGAACCCAATCCGATGAACTCCCAAAGACCACCACAACCGCCGCCGAAGCCGCCTCCTGCATGTGTCTTATTTATTTGCGAGTATTTAATAAGGATAGTGTTAGATGATTTTTGGTTCAATTGGAGCATAATAGGATAAGTAAAATCATGAGCGTAGGAGGTTTTTAGTCACCGAATCTCACGCAGTGGATTTACTAGTGATTATTATATAAGATCCTGTTGTGCAGATTGAGTGCCGGGAATTTGTGTTAAACCTAGTGAAGCCGAGGCACACTCTTCTAATTCTCCATGTTACTGAGCCCTCAAGGCACAGTGACATGTCGAATGAGGAGTACGTAAGGGAGTCAGTGGGCACTTGGTACAGTCACCTTATTAGGCTTTCATTGAGGAGGTGGCGAATTTGGTGTATAGAGTTGAAGATAGGCGAGCCTTTTGTCCTCACCGCTTCCATGAATTTGGCTTCTAGTATAGTTAGCTCAGCTTCTCACAGCTCCTAAGCCCACCTTAACCACCACGTACTAGAAGGCGGTCCAACAAGAGCCACCTCTTCTCCGTCCACCTACCTGTGTTCCATTTTTGCTTTTGTTTCTTGTACATGAAATAACATTTATTCATTCATTAACTTAAGGGGTAAAAGGGTGGCACTCCATGAGGTGTGAGCAATGAGCCACAGTGTGGCCGATGGAGACCTCAATTGCATCCAAATGCTTATGGGGTAGTTCTAATTCGATCACAGTGTGAAGCCTAGCGGAATGTTTGCTTGAGTGGGTGTGAGTGAGATGGTCGGAAAGTAGAGTTATTAATACCAACTTGCAGTATTTATGGTAGTCATCATTACACCTTTTGTTGACTTCGGGCTTCATAGAGAGGAGATAGATAGAGGAAGATTGGGAAAGTAAAGAGATGTGATTGAAAGAGAAGAGAGATTCACGAATATATAAGAGGAGAGGTAGAAGTGATGGTAAATTAAAAAGGTCCGATGAGTACTTGATTGTAGGGGTGGAGAAGGCAAATTTGATGATGATGAAGGTGAGATGGGTTGGACACAAATAGAATTCTCTTATTTTAGGATTGGTTATCAATATTTAGTTGTGACATTTAATTGGTTCAAATTTAACCAGTCTCATCTTTCCAAATGAACTATATAACTACGTTGCTAACCATGTTGTCTCCATGATTTCTCTTGCTATTTACGGTGGGCTTTGAGTAATCTCGATTGAAGAGCGCGCGTTGGTTGGTGAGATACCTGAATTTTCTTTCGTAGTATTTCAAGGCCAGAGGAGATGCAATAGGTGTTGGCGTAGGAATGAGGCATCTTGGTCATATTTGTCGGACTATGGACGTGGATGAATTCAAACCTCAAGAAAGTAGAAGGGAGAGCAGAGAATGAAGAGGTACTTCAATCTCCTTGAGGAACTACGCTTTCGCTGAATAAGAAAAATTGACGAAGTTTTGCATAAAATCAATTCTGATGAAATCGCCTTCTCGAATTCATCACATTGTCCAAATCATGGACAAAAAACAACCAAAATCCGAGGCCAGACCAACAATGGTGAAAAGCTGCTAGCCTGTCTTATAACTTCGCGTCTTTTGGTAAGTCAGCGCATTAAGTGCTCATTCCATTTGCTTTATTTTTCTTTTTCTTAAAATGCTCTTACTCTCATCGTGGCGTTTTTTTATAGTTAGGAGCGGTGTGTCGTTGTAGTGATAAGACCGCCTTTCATTTGGCAACTGGTTTCATCCCACTATTGCCCTGGTGGAGGAACCAAAGCTTACAGTGGCGGCAAAGAATGTTTGTAAGCGCCCCCATGAAAGAGACAGATCCTAATTTGATGTGAAGTATATAGGAAAGCGGTTCCTGGCAATAATGCTTATCATAGCAACCACTAACGAAGACCTTGGCGCCCTCTTACCTCCAATTGACCAGGCGGCACTCTACACTCGAGTGAGCTAACATGCTTTGAATGATCAAATCTCGTCTGATCTAATGTGCGGCACTTTTCTCATGTGACCAATTTCTTTGGAGGAATTATTTAGAAAATATGGTTTTTATGGCCATACTTCGGTGAATTCCCGTCTCTAATACCATATTTATCATTAGCCCTACATATTAAGGTAATTAGAGGGAATTATAGCGATGCAAGGAGATCATGAACACGTGAGAGTTTTTTTGGCAAAAAGAAGACAGTGCTCCCGCACTATCAATTGAATCCATTTTCCTTGACACAGTGATCAACAAGAAAGTCCAATGTGCCATATCCACTCATTTATTCTCCACGCCTGATAAGTGTAATAGAGAGGACACACCTGCAAGTGATATTGTCGAATTCATTGCAAGACCATTGAAACGATTGTTTTGAAAGGCAGCAGGATGTGTTCAACTCCTTAGGAAAACAAAAAACGCCTCTTTCTTTTCCCTACATTATCTAGAAATTCTAAACCAGTTAGCTAATTCGTTTTTTCTCATTTGGTCTGAGTGGAATGCCTTAACTTGTAAAACCAAAGCATCAATTCCTTTTCCCACTATCATGAGTGACAAAAGTCTTGATTTTATGTAAGTCATAAAGCTCCTATTTTGAGAAAATATTGATGATTCATCTTCCACCCACATTTTTTTGACGCAAATTCCAAACCCTCATTAAGTACAACTATAAGTAGTGCGTAATAATGACGAGATTCTAGTTAGTGCGTATGGAATTCGATTTCCTATTGGACCGCAAT
>UZAE01000359.1:0-25264 GCA_900617975.1 Rodentolepis nana | reverse complement strand
CAGTAATTTTGTTATAAGGATAGAAAATCAGATAAAGCACAAACACTTAGCTAACATAACGAGTGTTCTGATTGGCTATTAGAATTACGGTTGCTATTTCAAATATTATAATTTAGTGAGTAATGATTACAGCATAAAGTAACACAGTACCCTATCGATCCTGACAAAATTGCGCATCGAAAATATTTTACGAAACCAATGGCCTTCCATAGAGTGGATATGAAATAACGGATTCTCCAAAGACAAAGGACTCAAGTAAGGAACTATTGAAAAGTGTGAAGAATAATTGAAAATTGCATGTAAAGCTATTTTCAAAACTTATTTGGGTGCATATAAAGACCGGAGAGAATTTCGGGCATTTTCAATGTGAAATTTGATCAATTACTGGTAGTCGATAAACGCCAAAATTATCTGCAATAAGTGTTGTAGTAAGATTCTAGTTATTTTGAACTTTTAAAATTTGAAAAATCTGATTGAATTAATTACAATGAAGTAATTGGAAATAATTTTCCTTTTAAAACGTCCACGGAGTCACACGATCTAGGAGGATCCTAGCAATGAATAATCACCGCAAAGAACCAATTGACGATTCCGAATTACTACCTAATTAACAAATCGAAATATTTATTTATATCAAATGGCAGGCGTCTTGGTGGTTATCATTAGCCCTTTAGTTGACTTCAGACTTCACAGAGGGGAAGGAACATCAAATTGAAAATAGTCGAGAGGGGGGGGGGGAACAGAAGAGTGTTTCAAAGATGTAAGAGACAAACACAAAGGTAGAAAAAAGGTGAGGTGAGTACGAGGTCGAGTAGAATATTTGCAATTTAAAAATTGAGGCAACTGCACCACATACTACACTTTGCACCACCATATTCGAGTGATAGCGACTTATCGCGGCACTTTAAGCAGCAGGCAGGACTTGGGTGATTTAATATTTAATGCCTTATACCATTAAACTCACTTTACGCCTAAAACTCACGCGATTTTGCGTTGATAAGAGCAATAAACCCGCTTTAGATTTCGCCAAGTGTATAAATATTGTCGATTCGACAATTTGTACGAAAATACGGGGTATTTAGTGCAGTGCCATCACTAACCGCCTAGTTGAAATTGTTGGTGACGCAGATCTTGTTATTCAGTGATGTGAACCACGGCAGTACTGATTGCTTCTAATAAAAGGAGTGGAGGGTTGTTTGTGAATCTCTCATTAGAGCGGGCATAAACAATATAACCTCTTTCTAAATCATTTTTTATTCCTGGATAGTATGTGACAAGAGGTGAGGTGCAATTCACCTTACGGAATTCGTTTAAGAAACAGATTTAGTTAGTTTTAAGCAGGAAGCAAACTAATTAAGGCTTTATTGCTCAAACTAATTGACTAAAGAGATTCGGGACGAAATAGGAAAATCAATTTCCTCATTTTCAGCAAAATTAAGTCATCGTTGGTTTCTAATACAATGTGTACCAATTCCAAAGCGGGAAGCTTCCACTTGAAGATCATTACTTAAGTGTCATTACACGGGTGAACTGAAACTGACGTCAAATATTACAATTCAATTGTCTATATAAGTAATGATTGGTTATACGAGTATATACGAATAATAGGCATTCTCTAGATATGGAATAAACATCCTCTGCATCCTGGGTATGGAAACACATGCCGCAATCAGGAACAAGACAGGTTGCATCTCAAAATAGCCAGCAATTTTCAGACCCCCATAAGCAAATGTTGGGTCCAGAACTATCTTAAAATTGTTAACTAAACTAAATGGGAAAGTTATTCGGATCATAGTAGCTATAAAACATGTTTATGGACACCCTATGGCATGTAGAGCAGTCACGTATGATTGAACTAAAGACTTTAAAGAAAGAAGTTGGGAAATTGTTGACGACCCACGAGTTCAAGGCTAAAAGAGTTCGATCAGAAGACCATGGGCACAAAGATTTTGGAATTCTGGAAAGTGAGAATACGGTTGTTTCAAGTTCTTATGGAGGCGTTTTGAGGAAGTTGAAGACATCCCTCTCCAAAACGGCACGGGAAACTGTACAGACAGATGTCTCTGAATATTCTCCAAGGGTTATCAGGGCCACATCCTTCTTGTAATTCAGAAATTTTTTTCCATAACTGTAAAAGTAAACTGCCTCTGATTTACACCTTTAGATGGGGTGACAAAGGATGCAATTTCAGTGTAATACACAGTCCGCGAAAAATTCTAACATGGAGGAATTTTCAGGTGAAAATGTAGATAATTAAATACCATAGGCAAAGATGGAGGCTACGCAGGAAAATCAAAGTAACTACTTGCCGAAATTGTATTCGTCTGAAAACGTTTTAACTCATTCTCGTGCATACATATACATTCGGCATGGCAATATTCCAAACCTTGACCCCGAGAGCTGTAGTTCTTGCTGTATTAACAAAACAGGAAGAAAGGTAACAAGACACCAGGCTTTTACTATGTGACTAAGGACCATTTAAAAGTTGAACACTAGCCCCACAGGCTCAACGGTTGAAAAATCAGGTACCTAGGTTCTAGAAGCTGAGATGCTCTATCTACCCCAATATAATATCGATAAAATTACATTTCTTCTTTTTAAGTACTTTAAAAGCATTCTGCTACACTAAAAAAATAAGCATATTTTCAGCCTCAATAACAATATTTTATAGAGCTCATCCGTTATTGATAGGTGGGCGAGAATGCCAACCTAAGAGTTCAAAAAGAAATAATTAAACATTACAAAAAACGCACACAAAACAGCTTGCTATGAAGGTGTACTGAGAAATCTACCCCAAACGAAATTACAGAAGAGATAAGTGCTAGGAAAACCAATGGAAATGAAAAGTCCAAAGACCAGAAGAACACTACTATACAGAGCGTGGAAATAGTGGAATTGTGGGAAAAATTAGTGGATTAAGAATTGCCGTGGGGGACTGGTTGGTAGTAATGAGGATATTCAAATGACTGCTGTCCATGCAGCTGCATTTGCTGGTAATCGTAGGAATAGAGAGGTGGATACTGGAGAACACTATCAGAATTTGATAATGGGACGAACACTGGGTCCGTTGAAACCACGGGTTGAGGTGATTGCGTCGATTGAACATCTGGCGAGGAAGTTAACGACACTTGTTGAGGTGGCTGAAAAGAAACATTTGCGGATATTAGTTTAATTAAATCAATTCACAAAATCTCAATCCCAATAAGGATTTAGAGTTTGGCAGCCAGCATGCAGGAGTTCAAGTCTGCATTCAGAGTGCCCCTTTTCCAGGTGAAATTTCGCATGCGAAATACAGGATTAGAAGATGTTCTCCATTTAAAAGAGTAAAAAAATTAACATGAGTAAAAACTCAAGAATAAATTAAAAATCCTTTATCGGGTGTTTATTTTAAAAATTCACATGCACATTAAATTTAGATTTACCAACTGATGGAAGACTAGGAGTAAACTCGGTTGATTGGTGCAAAAAATTGTTAACTAGATTTAACCAATACAAATAAAGTTCGGAGGGATAGATTTAGCTCAGTAGACTCCAAATATTAGGTTAAACTAACTATCCACTCCCTACCGATCTAATCATGCATATTCTACCAAACAAGGCAGGAAAGGGAGATTTATTAAAGTGCAAAAAGAGCGAAGTTCAATTTCGTAAAAACAAATCTGTATAAACCTAAGTCCCCAAAATGAGCAAAAGACTTTGATAAAGGACGGATCATGAAAGTGATTGTAAGTATAAAGATGAATGGACCATGTAAAATGAACTGATATCTTTCCAATCAGTCACTCACCCCCTAACCTTTCCTTAACAGAACCCCATTATTTATATAGAATATAAACAGATCACTTGCTTTACGAATGTGGAGCATTCTTTTCAAGATAACGGAAAGCTAAAAGCAAGATTTGATCAGTTTTACTAAACTACATACAGAAGAATCGATCTGGTTAGCTATTTAAAAGCCAAAGTATTTCATAAGCTTGGTCAAAATTACACAGATAATAAAGGTCACATGCTACCAATAAAATCACTTCGTGTTAATTTAATTAAGGGAAATGAGCATACACATCCAAAACATTAAGATGAGAATTTTAAGCTGTAAGCTAGAGGGGTTTGAAATAAAGCATAACATCTGAGCTCCACATACTCACCTAGCCGATATTATGAGACTGAAAAAAATTCGTGAACAAAATATGTCAGTGGCGTTAAATATTGAAGAACGATAGCCGATCCACAAACAGTACACAATCTAAAGGAAAAATGTAAAACCTACCGTCCACTTAAACTCATCACTTGCCCGATTTTCTTAAAGACCAGATTTCCCCCAAACCGGTAAGTTTTTTGCACTTATCAGAGGGGTGTGCGATAGCCTTACCTCCACGTGATGCACCCTGGGCAACGTATTCTCATACGGTAAAAAGCCTATTAACCGGCAGTTGACTTCTCACTTCAAACTACCATCACCCCCACTGTATGTCATATTCGACCCCTCCACAGCACTCATCTTACCTTTTCTCTGCCTTTGTATCTGTCTGTTACATCTGTGAATCGCTCTTCATTCCTCCCTATCATTTCTTCGCACTTTAATGCTCCTACCTTCTGTGAAGCCCGAAGTCAGCTAAATGGCTAATGATAGCTGTCCTGTGAAATAAAGGGCTAATGATAACTATCAAAATGCCTGCCATTTGAACTAAATAAATAAATATTCGCTAGTGTCAAAACTGTAAGTTGCTGAAAAGCACATAAGGTTTTGAACCCCTTAACCAAGGGAGAGATCATGAGTCAACGTAAAAAGACCGATCATCTTGAGTGAAAAAAACGGTAGATATGCGCTGAGCATCGTAGGCAGGCATTTACTGCAAACCATGGGACAAACCATGAAGTTCGAATTTTTGGAGCGCGGAATACCCACATTTGGTGAATTGTACCTGCCTGAAGATTCTGGTACCTTGAAAATGCTCTGTCTTCTTGATCTCATTTCCCCTTCCCTTTCGGCTAAACGACTCCAGTTACTTTCCAAGGTTATTGTGATTATAGGATAATAAGTAAAACATAGTTTAATTGGCTTTAACATATATGATGTAGCACTACGTGTGCTCAATAATAGCTCCACTCTAGCTAGAAATGTTCAAAGGGTGTGAATTCGGCCAATCATCATTTTGAACATCGTTTCACCTCTTCTTCACAAATCAAATTGTTTTCATCAATTCCTCTTTCTACTCCTTCTTCCATTACCCTCTCCTTTATTGCCAACTAACGCATACACAGTTGTTCAACCTAACTCATGACCTTCTCACAAAGGAAAGGCTCTTGTTTACTGTTAGTCTTAAGATCATTCATCTATGAGGAGACACCTAGCCTAATATGGTGGAACTGCTAAAGTAATTTTACTTGGTATTATCACTTTCTCAGGATGTAAAAGACATGGACCCTAGTAAATGCAACTTTGAAAGCTCTACATAATAAATAAGTGACCAGTTAGAGTGAATATAAATAAAATATAATTTCATGAAACAGCTAAAAGCAGGGTCTACTACTCTATGATAAAACCATGAATTACCTCCTGCTGATGTTGAGTGGATAGCTTTTCTAAATCAGCTGAAAGACGACTAATTTGGGATTCTTGATCACTTAGCAGTAGAAGAAGATCCTCATGTTCTGACTTGATGCTCTCCTTTTCATCATTAGCAATTTTCAATGCTTCTTGAAGGTCCTGAAAGTGATAATTGAAGAAAACACATCACGTAAATACGTAGTGATGCGAGAAAACGTATATATATATATATATATATATATATATATAAACCCTTACAATGATTCGTTTTTCAGCGTCTTCAAGCCTCTGAGTCTTTCCATTCAAACGGAAATCGGAAAAAGGAAATAAGAAGGCAAATTCAAGTATAGTGCAAAATTAGAAATAAGAAACTCACCAAAGATTGTTGTACTTCTATATTAGCTAAAGGAGGGTAAAAATTGAATGAACAGAATGTAATTTCAAGTTTCATCAACTTAAATCAAATGAGTAATTTATTCACCTGCTGAATCAGTATTGGCACCAGATGCACCATTTCGATTAGCACAATTCAATTGACGCTCTAATTCAATAACTCGGAGTTGGAGATGTTGTAGAGCGGCATCACGCTCGGCTACAGCTCTTTGGTAAGCTATAAGAAGTTCTTGTTGCTGGGCAAAGCGTTTATCTCCTTCTGGATCTTGACCATTATTGCGAGAAGTAGATTCAAGTGTTTCAGATAAAGGGTCATTTTGATGAGTCAAGAAGGAACATACTTCAACTGCAGACAAAAGGATTATGAAAATAAACTGCTAAACTTGAATTTAAGTAATAATTATATAACTGTTTCACAACTAACGATGCAAATCGTAAATATATTAAAGGGGTTAATATTGCCCGAGATTACTGAAGTTGAAAATAAGTAGTAAACTCACATTCAACAGATTTGAAGAGCTGTGTGAAGTCATAGTCAAAAACCAAATCAGAGGGTTTATTAGCTTCTAGAACAGGTTGTTGAATAACTCGAACAAACTCATCCGAGCGGTAGGCCTGTCCAATGCGTTTCACTAGATCATCAATACCAATGCGTTTGTCAATTATTTTCATGAGGGATTTGCTAAAGAGAAGAGAAATAATGTCATTTTGGAATTTACTTTCCATATTTGAAGAAACATTAACAAAATGAGATCTGTAGGCACTGTGAGTTAGGATTCATGAAATTCACCGCATTCTAGTGGAATCCCTGAGTGTTTTTTATCCCCTAAATTGTAATAACACTTTTAGGTGAAGCATAGTGAAACAATGCACAAATAGATGCTATAAAGCAAAACTCAAGTCATTCGAGAAAAGAAATGGCAGTAAAGAGAACTCATTTCTATGCACTTATTCGCCTCTCACTTAATTACGCTGCAATTTATCCTGAGGCAGAAGTGTGCACTTAAATATACACCACCTCACGTGAGTGGACTTAAATAAGATTAAGTGTTCCGTATCACAATAATTTAACACTTCACTTCAAGAGCTTTTAAAACTCTATTTACGTAGTGTAGTGGTACAAAAGTATGAGAAAAGAAGATAATACTTATCAGCACAGTTAACCTAACGGTCACCAGGCACATTGCCACTGAGAAGCCAATAGATAATCACTTGAAGAGCACTCAGATAAAATTGATTCAACGATGAGAAGATAGAGCCCGAGGCGTATTCGACCCCAACTCCTTTCTGTCTTTCATACACTTATGAGTCATTATTTCTGCTTAACTTACTTTACTTATTTTGAACAAACAACCGCCTGTGTACAAAAACAGTTTTCACAATATGTAGAGGACGCCACCGAAGTAGATTATGGGAAGGCAGACACAGAAATCACCAAAGAGAAGGTAATCAACTTTAAAACCTCACAAGCTGTGGGGTGTGCCGATTTAAGTTAGAAATGATAAAGGATGGGATTGTATTAATAAATTCACCGGTTCAGGGGATTAGGATGGAATTAAGATTGTGCCAACCAATTAAACAAAATAATGAAATCGATAAAAAAGTAATGGTGTAAACTCCAGTAAGCCTACTGTGAAACTTACTTACGGATCACTGGCAGGACAATATGCCAAATTTGTATTAAAACACTATTTTAGAAAAGCACAAACGGAGGGCGAACAGCACACTATCGAGCAAGAGAACATGACGCATAAGTAAGCATGCTTTCCAAGCAAATGATCAATAGGAAAACCCATTTGAATTAGTGCAATTCGCTATAATTGTCAGCAAAAAAGGAATAACTCAACAGACTTAACAAAAATCCGTCTTACCAGTCATAGTCTTCCACAGCTCCATTATTATAGCAGACACAGATGCCTATCAAAAGGGCCGAGAGACAGCTGACAATAGCACTTTCCTCTGACTCTCCCGATAGCACATCTGCAATAAGATGTGATAGAGCAGCCCCAGCCCCAGCACCGTTACTTTTATTCGAAGTGGTTGAGACGGAATTGGCCGAGTTAGTGGACGACGATGAGGGACGAAGAGTGAGAAAGGCTTCAACCGCAGGCGGACAGTGGGCAAGCCAAGCGCAAAGGAATTGCAACAAACCGATCTTCCCTTGAATGCGACCCGACTGTTTATGAATAAAAGAAAAATAAATTCATTATGAATGACAGGCAAAAATTCATGGTCAATGCGAGAATCGTTCACGGCCATTGACTTGAGCGAAGTAATTCATAGATAATCCGAAGGAAAAAAGTCACATTCCACTAATTCTTGATGATGTGGGCGTTGAAAACTGCGTCACAGAGTACGAATAAAACCAAATTATAATAGCTAATAAGACGCTTTCAATAAATGAGAAAATGATCAACTTGGAGCAGATATGAAAATATACGTCAGCAAGACTTGACACAAAGAATTCAATATTTGCTGGCGCATATCAAGTGCAAGGTAAAACCGTTCAACTGATAAAGAGAAGAGTAGACTTCAAAATATACACAATTTAGTGCAGGGAAGTGTGCTTTCGACAGGATTGGAAATGAAATACAAATTGAAATTATAGACACTAAAAGGGTCCATATTGTGCACATTCCCGATTTCTTAATTCTAGCTGCAACCAAATCACCGTGCGTCCATTTCATTTTCATAAAATCATTTTTACCCCATTCTTAGCCGAAACAGTAATTAATCGAAAATCCAGGACCTCAACTAAAGAAACCAACAATTGGAATGCTACTTAATAATATTAATGCATACATCACTAGAGACCAGAGATAAAATTGATTAATAATATCGTAATTCAATTACAAATTATTATTCGACGAACATCAAGTCTGTTATGTTCTATGAATTGTATTTATTAAATGAATGACAAGAGGGAAATGAAAGACTAACCTAATTCAAACGTTAGAATGATATACTCATCGTATTTGTTGACTTTGAAGCTTCATTTCTAGATATTTACCACTATAAGCCCTAAGCAAGTTAGAAGTAGTAGGCCAAACTGAAACGCATATCCACACGTATGATCAATGGTCGCCAACCCAAATGGTGGAACAGAGCGAATAAGAAGCAAATTGATGCCAACTCTAACCATTTACTATTTTTCTCGTCCCTGTTTTTATGCCTACCTTTCACACACGTTCAATAGACTTCATGTAGTTTTCTTTTCTATACAATGTACACTAATAATGGCTTAATTAGACAAGAATTACTATGCTACCAAGCTCATTTACATAACCATGGAGCCTCCATTGAGAAAAACTTGAATTCCGCTACCACTAGAAGCGCACCGCACCGATGAGCAATGGTTCACTTGGCCTAGAGATTGCCTCGATTATCTGCAAATTCAATCAAATCAAAAACTGGCATCAAGTATTGCTTAATGGAAAGAGTGTGCGAAGAACAGTTTCACTACTTCAATCAATAAGGATGAGAACAGTTTAGTAAGCGAGATTCGAGGCTAAGGCCAAAATCAAAATACTTTATGAGTACTCAACGCGTTATTTTCCCTCAAAAATTGAAATGACAGTTAGTATTCGGATAAATTCACCTCCACATTATTAATATACAAGAAATAAAGGTATTTTAAGATAATCTCATTTTAGCTGATAAGGGGTGTGCAATAGACTTACCTCCAAGTGGCCCACCCTGGGCAACGTATTCTCATACGGCAGTTGACTTTTCACTTTAAACTACCATGACCCCACAGTATGCCATATTCGACCACTTCACAGTACTCACCTCACCTTTTATCTACACTTGTGTCTGTCTCTTTTACATCTTTGAATCACTCTTCTCCCCCCCCCCCTCTCGATTTTTTTTCACTTTGATTTTCCTCCCTTTTGTGAAGCCTGACGTCAACTAAAGGGCCAATGATAACCATCAAAACGTCTGCCATTTGAAATAAATGAATAAATAAATATTAGCCGATGTTATGGCACCTTCGAATATGATGAATTATGAAAGCAAAATTAATTGTCAATCCAAATAAGTAATTGAATTTATCAGCGACTATGGGCAACAATATATTCAACTAAATGAGCGTCATAAACGCTGAAGGTAGTATATAAGAGTTTGTTAGACGCTATTACATCTATTGTCACACCTTACTCACACGATACATTTTAATTTTAAAAATGCTTACATGAGGCAAATGGCGCAGGAGACAGAATTATTCCGTACTGGAAAGATATGTCAGTGTTAACCTGACAACTGGAAACGCGCCCCAAAGAATATCAAACCACAAAAAAAGCCGAAAATCCCAAGAGTAAATAAAATTATCCCTTAAGCAGACGTGTGAGGTCATATCTTACGGATTTGATTGCCAAGAATTAATTCGTGAACCAACGAAAAGGAGGTGCATAGTTAGAACCACCTGAGGTGGAAAAGAGGCTCTATCAATTCGAGAGGTCGCCATAAGCACGATTAATGATGCTTTTTAAACGAATAGGTTTAGCCGAAGAAAACGTAAATATCTCCCCATCACCATTAGGGGAAAAATACCAATTAAAAGGTTCCAAAAAAGCGATTACTAAGATGATTTCTGTTGATGAAAAATTTAGATACTGTAGTCCTTTGGTAATGATAACAGTGCGATAAATTCCACAAATTGTGAGAAGTGTGGATTGTAACAAAGAAAAAAAACAGGAGAAGAGAAAAAAACCACTTCTTTGGGGTTAGCGTTAGCGTATATTGATAATTGAGTAGTACGCACGCACGCACACACACACACACACACACAGAGACTCAAAAGAGATAGCATCTTACTATGTTGTGTACACACCAAATTGAAGGAAATAACTATCCATAATTAGCTGTATCTCAAAGGGCCAGTCTGATTAGAGCATTATATTTATTACCTCATTTTACTATTTGTGCTAGCTCTCTATTAATAAACGTGCCAATATCTCAATGGGTAGCAAAGCAATGTTGAGTCATTATGAAGATCTCCATTGTCAATGAACAAAGAGATAATCCAATGAAGTAGGGAAGCCTGTGTTAGAAATGTACAGAGACACAAAGACGGTGTATATTTAAGTAAACTGAAGACTGAATACGCATGTACTGATTTTAAATACTTCCGCTAACAAGTGCGGAATTAGAGTGCACGATCTACTTACGGCTAATTTCTAGCATATCAAAATTTCGACAAATGTTACATGAACCTGCAGCGCTATTAAGTGCAATCGCATTAAAGTGCTAATAAAAGACGCTTGGAAACATCTCCATCGTAGTTACATGATTAGTTAGTATTTCTAATTCTATTTTAAGTGGAAAGGATAAAAAGAACCCATTTCAGTTTCTACTTTACCAACTACAAACCACCGCGAGGCTCATCTGAAGTTGACTTTAAATAGACTCATCAATCCCACATCAGGAAGGAGAATATTTGAACTTAAGTTCAACTTCCGACTCTGAGTTGAGTTAAGTCTTTTGAAAGGGCAAGTGCGACGAATGCAGAAAAATTGAGATAAATGCAAAAATCTGTAAAGCCATTTAAAAAAAAGGATTAAAAAAATACAAGCGAACGGTTGCAACAGAAGTTAGGCCTACTTCGAAAATTAACTTCAATTAATATTCCGGAATAAAAACTCGAAGAACGGCATTTCGATAATGCGAGAATTATTTGGGATCAAGTGCTAATGATAAGAACTATTGAGTGGCCAACTTTGATTATATAATAAGTGCGATCCTTGACTAAACAGTTTTCTACTAGTGAGGTAAAAATGCTGCGAAATGCAATTTGTGTACTTCTTAAGTTATTCACCTCTTGCAATGCCGATACACACAAAAATGACAACTAATTTGACGGATTACAGCTGCACTCAAATATTAAAAAAGAAAAAACCATCCATCTCCAATTGTGAAATAAATACTCATGTTAATAATATCGCTATCGGCTGAAACCGAAGTTGAGATCAACCATTAAGGAGGATTTAGTAAGTAGCATTTTCCAAAAAGTATATTCATGACCAGAGTGCAAATATCAAAAATTTAGCACTCATAAGTGTGATCGGTAGCTGCAATCACTGAATGAGACCAAGCAGATCGTGTATAAACTGATATTCCAACAGTTCTAGTGAAGCAGGAGAAACGACTCAGGAAAAATAAGGCTCAGAGCTGTAGAATGAAATGGGCAAGTTATAATCTAGCATACTTGGCAAATGAGACGGAAGCATTGTTGCATGAGAGTAACCGGGGGTCCACTGCCCGAGGAAGGAGCCATGTGAACTTGGAGTAGGGATTCTTTGAGGGCACGATTATGATGAATGGAATGGAATAAGGCGATTGCAGAAAACCACGCTGCTAGCCCGTCTTGAGAGAAAAGACCACCACAGAGCAGCTGTCCGGCGCTCATTACTGTAGATTCGTCTGTTATTGGGGGGAAAAATCGGCAGAAAAGGGTAATAGATAAGTGGTTTAACTCCTGTCAGGAGAAAATCTCATCAAGACATATTTGAAAAGACGAAATTGCAATAAGAAAACTGTTATTTGTGCTTCGTTGTGAAAATAAATTGTCATTATGAATTTTGACATTTAGTAAATATGGTTTGGCTGGTTTACATTTTTAAAATTTCTGACACTTCGTGCATTGGTGTTCGAAAAGCATTTTACATCGCAACATTTGGCTATTTTTCTGGTAGTGTTAAAGATGTTCACCCACATTACACTTCGTTTAAAAGTTGGAAAAAAAAAAGTTTTCCCCGATACGTGATGAAGAGAATGAATAATGATTGAAACCCATCAGAATCGTTGAAAGTTGTACCATGACCATAAAAAGGTAAGATCAAGGTCGCTTCCGAATTACTACCTTAATTAGGGATGAACTGCAAAAGTTTAAATGAGACAACAAGGCTGCTGTAGCTAAACGGAGCCAATATAAAATGATTTGATTTCATTGCGATAGCGCAGAAAGTTTCCCCAAAAGTTTGTCAAAGTAGAAGGTTTACTGATACCGAAATTTCGGGTTTGACTCCAGAGTTAGTTAAATGTTTCAACCTCTACCATGGCACTTGCTCTCAAAACAGACCTTCGCCAATGCAAGATCATACAAGCGTCCAAGGAGGTCAACTTCCCACAGAAATCGCCAGACAGAAGCGAAGAAACTTCCGAGTAAAATGAAGTACCGCAATGAAACATGGCATCCGTTTTTGTGGGTGAAACATTTTCGTCAAAATCAAATGAACAGATGGCTTGGCTTGCGTACAGTTGAAACTGGGCAGTTTAAGGAATCCTTGCATTCGAATTTGTTCCCATAATGACAATTGGCCACCTTTTAGTAAGCAACAAGCCTGTGAATTCATTAATTTGTAGCGTTGCAGTTAGAACAATAGAATATATACGAGTAAAAAATTCATATTAAATGCGCCTTTTCACAAAGTTGCAAGCTTAATCTTCATACATTATTGTAGGCGTTAAATATTTACCCCATCACTGTAATTTGCTCTTTTGACCCCTGCATTTGCTTGGACTACAATACGCCCCTAAGATTTTCTCATAACCTACCGAGTATACGCAAATTATGTGATATCAGCTGTGTATGCAAGCGCCCAAATAGGAGAGCTACAAAACTTTGTCCAATCATTTTAACTCATCCCCATCTGTGCCTCTTTTAGTAGGGTGGCAATAGAAATATATAATTGAAAAGCTCACACACTATAACATCAATAAAAGAATGCAGCAAAGCCGAGTGTGAGTTTAGTTTGCAATGAAAATATTTAATACCCATGCAAAAATTTAGCCTTTGGAAATTGTATACAAGTAGAGACTTACGTTCAGTATCCTTTGGCAATAGCGTAGAAACCACAGCACTTTGAATATCCTTATTATCTGCTAGAAGGCATTGAAAACAATACAGCACAGCCAAACGAACAGGTAATTGTTGCCTATCATTCACCATAGTAACAAGGAGAACAGTAATGGCAGGTTGGGGTGGTGTTGAAGGCGCTACCATACTAACCAGAGACTCTTGACTTGTAGGGCAGCCTCGAACTAGTTCACCAAGACTGTAGAGGGTTTCAGTAAGGAGCTCGGCTGGAACCCCACCAGCCATAACAACCTTCCAAAGACTATTCAGAAGACCACAAGCTTCCATTTCTGATTGGCAGCTTTTGACACATTGGCTCTTATTGCTGGGACTCACCAAAGCCCTGAAGATCTAGAATGGAGAAAAATGTTTAAATTCCCATACTGACGGTAACTTGTTATGACTACTTCTCTGCAGTCCACTATGAAAATCAACCTCGACAAAGCTCATATCGTACACCCAGTAAATCGATTCATACTAACTTTCCCACAACACAATAGGAACACCATCATCACCATGACTCAATCCAAATGCAAAATCTTCTTCGTTCCCTTGTGTGCGGGCATCATCTGTCAGTCACACAGACCTTCCATCTGTTCCAAATTAAGTTTACAAGCCAACTTCAAGATCAAAATAAGTTATATATACTTAGTTTCGTCTTAGCGAAGTTAAGGCAGCACTTGCAAGTGTAATCTGGTTTCCCAATAGAAATTGAACCCAACAATAGACAAGTTAGCTAAAAATTCATCGAGTCATTGCCATTCGCCTAGAATTTGCTATAAGATAAAAAGGTCTAAGTAATACTTAGTGTCCCAGTAAGATAATGATAAGAAAATAACGCACCTTAAGCAACCAACTAACATTGACCAGCTTCTGTGCTGACCACGTCGAAGCCTCTTCTAACTCCTCGGGAATAAATTCGAAGAGCTTTGCCAACCTTTGAACAAATCTACCATCTTTAAAGAGTATTTGATTCTGCTGATTTCCAACTAGAAGTTGATGAAGTAGACGGAAGCAGTCTTCAACGACTACACCTCCTTCTCCAACAGTCTCAGTCTCTACGATGGATATGACACGCTCAAACACATTTTCAAAAGCCACAATCTTCTGAATAGTTGCGTGGTGTTTCGTGAAGTAGAACAAGAGAAGAAGACCCTGTAAAACAAAATGATAAATGAGTAGAACTACTCATTTTGACACTTATGAGCATTAACATTGTTTGTTAGCACACATCATTCCTGATGACCTCCATAGGATCACTTAGTGTAGCCATAAATTTAGACACAGCCATCGGTGAGTTGAGAAGCAAGTCCTGGACAGTCTTCCTATTGTTTTGCAGCAACAGAATCAGCAAATGAATGGTTTGTCTTCTCAAATGCATATCGTAGGACTAAAAGGAATAACTCGTATTTTACAATCTTAAAGCTTTACTCAATTTCATTTCAGTAGTAACACTTTAGAAACTTCAGAACTTACAGATAGGAATGAAAGTACTAAGTGAACATTTTCGTGATCCTTGACAAAAATCTCAGTGAACTGCTTGCCCAGATCAGGAGGAATATTGACAAGGACTTGTGGATCCACGTCAGTTCGCGAATCATTCATTATGTTACAAAGAGTATCCATGGCATATGAGACGGTATCCGTGTCTTCACTAAAATAATATTAAAATTACTTCTGATGGTAAGGTGAACTAAACCACTTCATAGAAAATATCTCGAGATTTGACTAATTAGAGGAGAAACATTCGACATTCACCGGAGAACAAAACAGTTTCAGCAAAATACAGCATAACAATGACAAACCAGAGAGCTCGAAAGCGAATTAAACAAGGAAATAAGGATTGCTTAATGGAAATTAAGATTTTCACCAGTAAAGATAAAAATTTCTCACGTAGAAATCGCTTCCAATTTGTCTAATGGAGACATTATTTTCTCAAGTCCATGGTTTTAACTCGATTTTGGAGGAACATAAAAGGGAATTCTAACAGGATGACATTTTCATCGAGGAGGTTAAAATCTTCTAAGAGAGCAGATAATTGATTCACAATATCCTGAAACGAGGTCAAATTATCAATTAACTATAATTTGGCAACTATATAATGACCAATATTCCCACAAGCCTCGTTTCAATTGCATCAATTTATGTTTACCTAAACAAAATAAGGCAAATGTGTTCGAAAATTAATCTATAATAACGCTATTAGAAAACTTCAGATATATAAAATGAACTTCATACCTAAAACGTGTTCACCGTAACTTAAAGACTACGTTTGTTAGAAAATAAAACCGAATATTTGATAAAAGTACATAGATAAGAGAAACGTAGAAATTACCCACTAAACTGTGGAAAGAAATAAAGCATAGAGTATCAGAAACACAAAAAATATCTGCCTTATTTTGCTCATATTAAAAATTATAACATCCGTCACAATGTAGCATTTAAATTTCCTAAAATTTAAATGCACGTGTAAGGATAATCGATTTTTTAAGAATTTGAAGTCACATCGCAGTGTTAATTCAGTTAGATTAGTGAAGTCAAAGCTAAGATGGAATGTGGAGATCAAATTACAAAGAAGTCAGTGCACTTCAACGAAGTCGTAGAAGTTTTTGAGTACGATGTAACTAGAACCAAAGTCCAAAAATGCGTCATGCTGGTTCAATCAAGATATGCTGATCTCCTTGGAGACAAAAGTGACAAACGCATCTTTTGCATTGCTCGTCTAACTAATTGCACAACATGGCTGGATACATTCACCACCAGACGTAATAAACACGGTGAAAAGTGCTTCATAGTAACAGTAGAAGGAAAAAGGGAAGCAGATCTGAAGATATTTCAAAAGTTGATACACGCCAAATTCCCCGACATCTTATTCAATCGGGCTTAATAAGATGCATTAAGATGCGAATAAGATGATCCAATCGAATGTCTTATCCTGTAAATATTAACAATTATCAACTCTCAAATGATTCGTTTTTTGTGATTCGTGTTAAACCAAATTCAGAAACCTACAAAGGCAGATGACATAAAACAGCAAAAAGCTGCGATTTTGGCTAATGCTAGCAGTAAATTCATCTAATGTAGAAATTCCCATGCAAATAATATTCAAAAACTCCATGCCTACCACTTCTAGGCCAAGCACTCTGAAAGAAATATCCACAAGAAGCCGTATGTGACGCCATGAGACATCGAACTAACACCTTCCTGGAAACATGCGTCCTGTCCAATGATTCCATCATAAAGATCCCAGATTTCCAAAGCGTTAAAGGAAATGGTTACCTATCTGTTGGAGCACTCGAACTTGGAATAAGTAAATCATACTAAGCTGTCAATGAAATTTAATTCTACCGCAATTTTTGCCTCAAAAGAAGTAATAGATATCAGAGAAAAACATTGAACAAGTGAAACCGATATCTGCCTACTGAAATGGAAATAGGACGGGATCTAATAAAGGCAGTCAGAAGAAATGGATAATAGTTAATGGAATTAAACCTATCCGCCACACAGCCCATCCCTTCGGTAGTGAACTGCACAAGTATTCGATGAGATCAAGAAAACTTTGAATAGACGGGACCAAAAACACTGAAAGCCCAGAGAGAGGTTTCAATACAAATAAAACAGAGTGGATGAAGTAACAAGATGAATTCTACAACTCTATGTCTAACTGCCGCTTGATTAATCTAAAATAAACCAATTGATTAAAATATTAATAAATCCAATAAACCTATCTCTATTTCATTTAATTCTTCATAGAGTAATATATCTAATTTCGAGTTAAATTGGTCTATAGGGTAAACTTGGAATCTGAACTCAAAATCTAGGTATTAAATTGAGAAAAAGGTTTCCAAATTTGATATTAACCTTAAGATGAACGGTTGGATTTTATTAAAAACTACGTGTAAGTCTTCAAGCACATTGACAGTGAGGAATTTGAAGTAGACTAAGCTAGCAAATCCCATCCGATCATCTCGGGTACAGAGCAGAAAATGGTGGAGACCTTTATGTCCTTTAGTCTTAAAGTGCCTTGTCAAAGAAATTATTTCCACTTTAAATAAATTATTGCATAGATCACGGTTCCAGACAGTAATTCCCTTGACTAATTTGAAACCTTGATAGTTAAAAAATATTCAATGTGTAATATGGTCCATGGCTAAATTCAAACTGCATAACAAAACCATATAGATTGTAGACACGCAATTCGTTAAGAATAAATACAGCCACGTGGTAACATTAAGTTTAAGCAAAAATTGATTACTCCAAAGAAAGTCACATTGAGAGAAAACTCAAGTTCAATCTAATTAAATGCATATCACTAAGAAAAACGTGGGAATTGAAAGATTTTTAGAGTCAAGGAAGAGTAAAAAAATGACCACTGACCTATCACGAGAAAGAGCCTCAACACAAGCTGACATGGCTTGAGTTCCAACCTCTAATCTGTAGCGTTTAGAGAGTGCCTTGATTCCACGCATAGAATCGCGACGGTCTTCGGCTCGAGTTGCAGTTTGAAGACGCTCGACCAGGATCTCAATCTATAGATAGGAAAATTTTACATTTATAAGTTAGGAAGATGCACAAAATCTGTTGGCATTCGAATAAAACCGCGATAAAGAAATGTCACTTATGGGTATCCGATTCAGATAACAAACAAGACTTTGCACAAAACATGGTAAGGTGAGCTAATGGTTCAAATTCATTAAGTCGCTTAAAACCGTTTTGAAATTATCATGAAAAAAGTCTCCATGGGAGGAATTTTCTGAAATGATATATTTTCCACATCTTGAACACCTACATGCACTTCAAAAGTTTTCGAAATAAAACCATTAAAACCAAAAATATATGCAGTTAAACTGTCTTATCATTTTAAGATTTATAGCCTACTTCAATTCTTACTGTGAAGGTAGAGCTCAAATGATACATTAACTAAAATGGAAGAAATCAAGGATCCATGAAAGCAGAAGTGGTTCGAAAATATACTTATGTGTTAGGTTCATGAACAATCCTGACAAATAAGAAAGTTAATGTCCTCAATATTATCTTTATGATATTTTCAATTCTGAAATTATTGAAAACTAAGAAGCAAAAGATGAAAAAGGTAGGGCAATAGAGAAATAGACGAAATAGATGAGCACAACAAATGAAAAGGTTAAATAGACTCACGGCATTCACACCAGCGTCCTCGTTAATCTCATTTGAAGAAGAGAGGTAACGCCGAATTAAGTCCATATCTAAAAATAATAGGTCAACAGGTCAAATAGGCAAAGAATAGAATAAAAGGAACACGAAGCTTAAAAAATTGCATGTAACCTAAAAGACTGACAATATAAAATGAATATTTAAGCAGGAGAGTGGAAAGCGATAATGAGACAGCAAATACTTCGTGTGCAAACAATATAGTTCAAATCCTTCAATTTAGATCGACAAAAATATAAGTCAAGAAAAAAATTTTAACGGAAAAATGAATTGAATCCATTTTTATGGATTATTTTCAAGGGAGAAAGTATCAGCTATAAAAGACTAAACTATGCAGAAATAATAGTGGAATTTTACATTTGCCTTATGCGTCAAATATTGCCAAATAGTCGCTATTACCGGCAGACAAAACGCGGCAATTCTAACCAATTACAATTCAGTGTTAATGTTAACAATTTTGGCGAAAATCTGGACAAAGTTATTGTTTATTCTTTTTTAATTTAAATAATTTTAATTTTTTATATACTATTTAGCAAGATTTATGCTCCTCATTTTAATTAAATGAAATGTTTTAATAGTTTCAATGAGTGGTTTTATTTAATATATTATTAAATCTAAAATTTATAGGAATTATATTATTAACAACCACTCCAAGCCGTTTGCATATGAATAAAAGTCGTTGATTAGATTATAAATACATTAATGTCATTATATAAAAGGCTTGAAGCTATCAAAATGATAGAAATATCAATAGTTCAATGAGTTTGGAGGAGAATTTCGATTACAATTCCTACAGATTCACTTCATGCAAGTGTAAACTACGGCCTAGGTATATATCGTCCTAAAAATGAAAAGTTACACAGCTTCAATTCCTATGCTGCATCGGACCCTGGGCGACTTATATCCTCCATTAGAGATCTCTAAAACTACAAGGTGAAAATATGAGTATGTATAACGAATAAATATTTCCATTAATAAAATTTAGATTCATTGAGATATTTTACTACCATATCCAAAATAAGTATTTACCCTCATTTGCCTATTTAAATAATTGTAATTTATGATATGCTTTAAATAATTTAAGCCGATTTTAAATAACTGTTCCTTATAATCGGCAAGTTTATATTATCGTAATTTTAATTTTTAATTTTTTTCAATTTTTACTTTTATAACTATCCATTAATTCTCAGGGATATATTATCAATATTAAGCACACCTGTTATTAAAACGTTTGCAAATAGGTTTGAATACATGACTTTAAATAGGGAATCATTGATGAAAAATATTTCTTCGCCGATTGACTTATGGCTGCTTCTGCACTTTTACATATATTTATTAAATCCATTACTTACCTGTGTTTTTGATATTTTGACAGTTTTGTTTCCTGTTGGAGTTGCTAGATACTGACTGTTGATGTACAATTAATAATAGATTCAAAATTTCAAACCTAAAAAGTTGTCTTTTGAATCTCAAAGAAAATATTTGATCTTAAATGCATCCTTACTTTTTGCAGTGCTTAATAGTGAAGCCTTTGTCGAACAAGCATTGACTTATCCTCAATTCCCTCTATGACGAGATTCGCTAGTATTGATTGGCATCTAAAGCTATCCAAGCTACCTCAATATTGAGGAAACAGACGTATAGTAGAGTGCAAGCTTATTTAGGCTGCGTGCACCTGGCACAGAGCTTAGTCGTTATGTGCAATTTTGTCTACTTTGACCATGCCGTGACTATTAATTGTTGACTGACTGAACGGTCTATGTACTCACAACCGCACACGCTCCTTCACGTGATCAGCAGCATGTCCGTCCCTGATGGATAATGTACAAGTAGCATGCCGCATGTTTCCACATGCTCTAGTGCAACCAAAGCCTTTTATTTCTTATCTGAATATATCATTTTGTCAGTTGATCAATGGAAACATAACCATTTATGTCCAATATCAATTTTATGAGAGAGCAGAGGCCAAATATAGAAAAATAACAAAATTAAACCTTCAGGATTTGGTTAGAAGTGTGTATTATTATTCCTTTAATAAGTCTGATTCAATGCGCATGAAACAACTAACTATAATACACAGTTTTAACTCTACCAAATATTTATGTTAAAATTGCATGGACTTTAAATTAAATATAATGGAAAGTGACAAATTTCTCAGTAAGGCTATTTCAATAGGAATCAATAATCTTGTTCAAAAAACCATCCACAGATCTCGTGAATTCAAGTTTTTATCTTCCAGATAACCCAGAAATATTTCAATTGAATTGGTTTATTCTACCCTTTAGTTTGCGTATCTTGGTCCAATTCTGATAGCAAAGAATATTTTGCAGAATAGAGAGATCAATAGAACAAAGAAGAAGAAAATATGTGCATATCTTCTGAACTAATAGGTGACAATAACCTAAATACGAATACAAGTACGACAATAGAAAACACCATGTATTAAATGCTGTAACACCTAGCAACACTGACTCCTATATTATTTATAGTTTTCATTGCCAATTCAATCCCATTTGACCATCCTTCCTTATTTTGTTGCTAACAGTCAAATAATATTTCTGAGGCGATAATATACTGTTTTGAGATTGTTTCATTCAACGAGTGGCATCAAGGAACAGTTGCCAAATTAGGAGTTTGAGAATTGTCATTTAAAGAAATTCTTATGTTGTTATAAAATTGTTCATTTAGTTAACTATCAGCATTTAGATTTAAAGTTTAATTAATATTTTCCGTACTAGTCTTAGTAAAGTTGTGATAATCCTAATCAATATACGAACCACCATTTGAATGATAATAATAACTATTGTTTACATTGTATTCCTCTTCGCCTCATTTAGCTTTGCTTCATCGTGAGAATAAACAGCCTTGACTTTGTATTTAAAAAACTTTCATGCTCACTAAAACATTCTAGAAAGTGTGGCGTGCTCCTAATCGCCTAGCCAACGGGTGCGGCCGTGCAAGAAGAGACTGCTCAGCTAGCCAACCAATCAATAGTCACTGCAACGTTGCGTAGTCTTAATTCTATTTTTATGACGTAGCTTTGTGGTAGTTACAATAAACGCTCTTAATCTGGTACTTTCTGTGTTCTAACTTCTTTAAGCGTATTCTGAGTAGTTCCTGGAACAATTTTAAACTGGTGAAATTTACCAGAGTGGGATATCGCGGTTTATTCAAGCTATATTTGTGCAGTATTTACCACAGCTTAAATAAAACGCGAATCTAATATTACTTTCTACAAATAATAATTTTTATTCAAAGATATACTTATCGCCTTACTCCAAAAAACAATTATTTTTTATTACTCATATCTATTTTATGAAAGGTGACATATTTATTGACACTTGCATGGGTGCGATTTTAGAGAAATCACTTAATAAAAGCTATGAAAATGCAAAAGTTAGTACGCTTTCATATATGATCCTCATAATTGGGCTGGTGTCCTTTCTAAGCGTGCAAAAGTTCGTACTAGTGAATGAGAGAGACTGCCAACAGCAGTAATGAGGAATGAAGAGGTTTCTTTCCACCCGGATTATACAGTTGGAATTAAGGGGCTAACGAGCTTGGTCGTGGACATTCCATATTCAACAACATTTTATTCCTCCCAAAGTAGTGCTTGGCTTGGGCGGAGGAGACATAATGGGTGTGAAATCAATTGGCTCTGAAATTGGCTATCAAATAAGTGGTCACCAGTTTGCAGTGGGAATTCTTTCACATTTTAGAAATAAATAAATAACTTGCATGAATTCTTAGTTGGGAGGGTATTAGTATTCTCTCAGGTTAATATTTGTTTGGCGCATTGACAATAATTTGACAATCACTCACCATGCCATTTGCAAACTAAAATGCTGATAGAAATCTAAATTTAATTTCAAGAAATTTGCTACTAAAACTATTTTTGTGTCTGTTCAAGTTTACAGACAGATCCTCCTTGAAATTGTTGCTAACCTTCTAAACATTCGGTAATTAATTTTTGGAAAAGTATAACTGGAATATGAACCCAGTTGACTATATTATTTCAACGTAGGCGAAGAGGTGCGAAACACTTCTATTCTAACGAGAATGGCATAATATCTAATCCATCTTAAAGACTTTCTAAATAGGAGATCATTGTTGAACACCAAAGGCAATTAGCTAGATTAATAATCGTTTGGTTTATCTTAAGTCCTCTTCTCCAAGTTGACGCAAAACTCCTGAACAGAGCGTTTAATTTGCTGCCAATTTCAATATATTTGTTCTACGGTAGACCTAGCTCGAATTTAGATATTTATATAATATACTTCTCAACCCGACATGCACTCTAGGTTCTAGCAGATACTTCCAAATACGTCAAAAAGTCATCATTGAAACAAATAAATGCCTTTCAGAAACTATGGCTTCCGAAGTTAAAAATATTCCAACTCGTCATATCATGGTAGGTTCATATATTAGTCCAATGGCCTTCAAACTGGCTTCTAACAAGTTAGCACCACTTTCCGAAATTGCTAATGCTAACACAAGCCACCACATTTTCAAGAGATTTTTTTATATCAAATGGCAGGCGTCTTGATGGTTATCATTAGCACTTTAGTTAACTTCAGACTTCACAGAGGGGAAGGAACATCAAAGTGAAAAAAATTTGAGAGGGGGGGGGGCAGAAGAGTGTTTCAAAGACGAAGGTAGAAAAGGTAGAAAAAAGGTGAGGTGAGCATTGTGGAAGTACTTGAATATGACATACAGTGGAGTGATGGTAGTTTGAAGTCAGAAGTCAACTGCCAGGTAATAGACTTTTTTGCCGTATGAGTATACGTTGCCCAGGGTGCACCACGTGGAGGTAAGTCTATCGCACACCCCTATTTTCAAGAGATGGATCAGTTTTAAAGGGTTCTAACAAGGTGACCTCTCATCACATGTTTTTATAATACTAAATATTTCCACTAAGTCAAAAGGGTTTATTTGCCAATGCAGAGGCTGCTAAAGAAATGAGAGTCTTTTCAATTAAATTGTTTGCTAAAAATAAGTATTTTCAAGCACCTTAGAATATACATGATAGTGAGAGAAGAATAAACGTGAACCAAACAATAAAAGTTCAGCATATGACCTAACATGCGATGGAAAATGTGGACACATATTAGGAGTTCGTCAATATTTATAAACAGCCAAAGTAATTTTGTAGAATATTGCTGTGAAGACAGAAAGAATAGGCAAATTTGAATGATCTCATGCCTTTCATGAAATTAGTATCGGCAGTAAAGTAAAAAGAAGTAGCCAATAATGTGGTGACAACATGAAAATGGGGCATAATTGCACATCAAATTGGAATCCTCATCAGTAAGCAGAACTATATAGTAAAACAAATATATCAACAATCTAGTAGCCTGTTAGGAGGTACAAAGTTGAGTTTCAAAAGCTTTAATAATAAATGCACAGTGAAATGAGATTGCATCAACGATTTCAAACGCAGGCGGAGCATTTTCCGAAACTGTGTACTTGAGTTAGTTCTGGCAGATTTGAATCCAAAACTCTTTTTCATTGCATCATTGCTTATGTGATGATGATGCAATATATCTTGCAAATTTAATTTATAAAATTGTGTAAATTACCCTTATAAATATTAATTAGTCATGTCAAATATTCTTCATCTGGAAATCTTAATGGTGAAAACAAATTTTCCAGCTTGAATTTCTAATCTGTATCAATATAGCGATATATCACTTCCAGTAGCAGACAAAATAAAGTAATTACTCCCCTTCTTCGGGAACAAATGATAATAATAGTAAGTGTTTCAGTATTACCACTGTGTTCGTAATTTATGCTCCCATTAATGCATTCTGAGAGGGCAATTGATGCCTCAAAATAATCCACTCTGTCCTCTACAGATAATGAAGGGTCATTGATTTTATGGACTCCATTCGATGAAACGTGATCCAATTGATCCTTGCCATGATTCGACCTAAATAAAAGATAAAACCTTATAATGAATTATTGATTTCAACTGGACTTGACAAAAATATATGAAAATAATTCTTCGTGAGGGAGTTTAAGATAAGGATTATCTTGGGAATTAAAATTTCATGAACATGAAGGCGCAAGTAAAAGAACCCATCTGGCTTTCAGATAAAATTTAGCAAAGCTAAGCTAGTAGAAGAGCTAATTGACAGGAAACATGGTTTCTCTTCTGCGTCATCAAATTTACTAACTATGGTGGAGAGATTTGGGTCAGTTCTTCAAAGTTTGCACAAATTTGACCTCTTTCTAAGTGAACATGCACGCTGTGGGCGCTCCAACTGAATTTCTCTGTT
>UZAE01000358.1:0-25318 GCA_900617975.1 Rodentolepis nana | reverse complement strand
GAGAAACAGTAACAGTAGCATATGGGTGGCCTGAAAGGAAACGGGAACACTGATTACTCATGATCAAGAATTAGTTGTCGTTCAATGGACATACACTTGTGTCCCTGTCGGGCTCTGGCTGATATTTGAAGCCTCTTTATGGGAATTAACCTTCAGATGTTGATCAAGTTGAATTGTGGTCTCTTGTAACTGTTTTGGGTAGACAGAATGCGATTGAATTGGTGAAAACTTACACGTTGAAATATTTTGAAAGATTACAGTCATCCGGGAGCGAAACTGCCGGTTAGGCACCATTTTCCCCCACATTTATTTGAAGCATTTAATAATTGAACAAAAGTGAAAGTAGTTGCCGAGCCATGCGTGGCTGTCATGTTAGAGGACACTGGTTCGATTCTCATCGACGCATTCCTAGTGAGAGGGGCATCCAACCTAACTGGTTAAGTCGAGATGGTATAGAGGGAGTCAGAACTCGAATCTCCCATCATGCTCCGTGTTGCCATTCTCTAATCTAAATGAGCGTTGGAAAACGCTTTTTTAAATGTCCTTGAGCATTATTTTGGGAGATTGACTAGCCACTTTTTGAGGAAGTAAGCATGCTTTTTTCTCAGCAACCTACATGAAAGAAAAGGCCAAATTGTCGCTTATCCGTCAATGTTAATCTTGTGCAGAGTGGAGTAAGGTAAAATAAATCTGGAAGGCGAAGATAAACGAGACAAGCATTAAAAGAATATATCATCTTCGTTCTTTGTACGCTTTTCGCTTGATTCTAATTAAACTACTGAACCTGAAGAAGAAAAATTATAATGGTTACTTATATATGCATTCATTTAAATAAGTTCATTTGTAATTTATTGAACTTTTGCACTTATTAACAAATCAATATATATCTATTTGTGATTAAGTAGAATTATTTTGATATACAACATTGTCCTTTTGTGTCTTTCACAGTCCTGCAAACAAATATCCCATTAGATTTCACATATAAAATACTTTTGATTGCATTATTTAATTTCATTAAAAGTTGGGAAATTTGCCCACTAAACAATACATCAATAGAGCCTATCATGGTATCGAAAGCCGCGCACATTTTTGAGGCGTATCTTTAAGTCCTACAAAAAGAACAACAAGGTATCTTTGCTTGAGATTAAAAAAATGAATTGACTGATAGATAATATTTAAAAATTTATAGATAAAACACACCGGATAGGCACGATTAATTTAAGTTTATCATCTAGGTATTCAGGATAAATTTTATAGAATCATCTTTTTTGATTATAGATGTTAAAGTAGTAAAAGCTTTATCATTAACATGTCTGCTGTTAGGGGGTGTATCTGCTGGGCGTTGTGGAGAAAGACACTAATCGCTGTTCTCGAATGAAAGCCCTTTTGAAACCCTTAACTTGGAAAGTGTGGAATCTGCAATAGGAAGATTCTTAACATTTATTTATTTCAAATGGCAGGCATTTTGATAGGTATTATTAGCCCCCTTAGTTGACTACGGGCTTCATAGAGGGGAGGAGGAACATCAAAGTGAAAAAAAGTCGATAGGGAGGAGCGGAAGAGTGGTTTAAAGATGTAGAGACAGACACAAAGGTGGAGAAAAAGGTAAAATGAGTACTGTGGAAGTGGTCAAAACAGTGGGGTCATGGTAATTTGAAGTCAGAAGTCAACTGCCAAATAATAGACTTTTTTGCCGTATGAGTATAAGTTGCCCAGGGTGCACCACATGGAGGTAAGTCTATTGCCCATCCCTATATATATATAAGCATACTAAAAATTCAGTTTCATACAGGAGTGGAGGACTCAGTTAAGGGACTTTAACTATTGGGTTGGCAACTAAGTCATTGCCGTTTTTGTTGACAGATTCACTCTATACTTTCTTTTGTTTTGTTAACGTGGCCAGAGCATCTAACCTATTTTTTTCTTACTGTATGGGCTTCTAGGCTAATTAGTGAAAAATTTTTTTGTTTAGTTCTTTAGTTTTGTTTTTATTCCAATTTAAAAATGAAAGAACAGGACGTGCACTTCCGACACATTTTATTGTATTACTTCCGAAAAGGCAAGAACGCATCGCAAGCACAAAAGAAGAAGTTATGTGCCGTATATGGAGATGAAGCCGTGAGGAAGAAAGGCAGTGTCGAAATTGGTTTGAAAGATTTCGTTCCGGTGATTTTTCCCTGAAAAATTCACAACGATCTGGCCGCCCAGTCGAAGTGGATGAAACCCATATCAAGGCCATTATCGATTCAAATGGTCACAGCACAACACGAGATATTGCAGAGAAGCTCAATGTGTCGCATACATGCATTGAAAAAAAAATGAAAAACCCTTGGTTATGTCAAGAAACTTGATTTATGGATCCCTCACCAGTTAAAGGAAATTCATTTGACGCAACGGATTAGCATCTGTGATTCGCCGCTACTGAAACGCAATGAGAATGAGAATGATCCATTTCCGAGGAAGAACCTAGTTACTGGCGACGAAAAGTGGATAGTTTATAACAATGTTACTCACAAGAGATCATGGGTGAAGCAAGATCAGCCAGCCCAAACAGTATGAAAAGCAGAGATTCACCAAAAAAGATTATGCTGTCAGTCTGGTGGTGGGATCACAAAGGAATTTTGTATTTTGAAGTCATGCCGCAGAACCAAACGATAAATTCAAATGTGTATGTTGAAGAACTGGAAAAACTGAAGGATGCAATTGAAGATAAGTGGCCGGCATTATCAAATCGGCGGAAGGGTGTTGTTTTCCATCATGATAACGCAAGGCCCCCCCCACACATCTTTGGTTACTCGGCAGCAAAAATGATTGGAACTGGGTTGGGATGTTTTGTCACACCCACCATATAGCCCTGACCTTGCGCCTTCGGATTACCATTTGTTTCGTTCCATGCAAAACTCTTTAAATGGTAAAATTGTTAACAACGCGGATGATGTCGGATCACACCTAATTCATTTTTTTAATAGCAAAGACCAGACATTTTACGAACGGGGAATTTTCACTCTGCCAGAACGATGGAAAAAGGTCATCGACAAGAACGGCCAATATCTAATTGAATAAAGTTATATTTTTAAACAAAAATTCCGAATTTGCCTTCTTATTTGAAATCGGCAATGACTTAGTTGCCAACCTAATGAATGAAATGACCAAAATAAGCTTATCTAAGAAAAATTCACTGCGTTGCCGGCTATTTTAATTTTAAAACTTTAAATATCCCTGTCTTTTAATGTTTTTTATTACATGAAATCTTGTGTATTAAAATAGGGCGTTAATTTTAGGGTGGGAGATTTAACGTTTATTTGACTGATTAATTTGTTTTTGCCCGCAAATTCATTTACACGGTTTTAATAGAACAAAAGGGCGAAAAACAACAAACGTGCTGATGTTCGGGTTAATATGATATAGAGTGAGAGAACAGAAAAAAACAAACTCGAAGTCGATTGAGCTATGTAGACAAAAAATATCAGCCCTCAGATACGCCCTTTTTCACTTGTGTTCATTTCACTTTTGATATGCTAATTTTTCGTTCAAACTAATAAATGCAATTCCAGATAAGAACTCACGTTTTTTTTGTTATTTCACATTCCGAATTACGACAAAAGCTTTAAATTGCAAATTAAAGCTAGTAATGAGAAATCAAAAGCAATAGTTGTAATTGATTATTACTTTTGGTTTTATTGAAATGAATTCAACTAAATACTGACAACCGTACTTTGAAACATATTTTAATACCAAATTCGAGTTCAGATGATCTACCCTAAAAAATTCCTTGCTTAAAACCACTCAAACCTTGAGTTTAATGATACTAACAGAAACAAGGACGTCAGTAAGCAGGGCTGAGAATCTTACCATAGGAAGTAATTTGTTCCTAGCAAAAATACAGCACATGCTACCCGATGTAAATTATTGAACATTTATTTTGGTATTTCAATAACGAATTGATAGTCATGTAGATTCGTTTCAATAAAATCTAGAAGTCAAGCTAGTGTTTATATTTAGTCACGATTGTGTTATCACGTTTTCGTTTACTCTATTTATGGAAACTCGTGACGTCAATGTTTACTGAGCTAAATATGACTTTAGTAGGAAGTGCCTTACCGCGTGCAATTTCATAAATTTGTCAGATAACGCTATGCGATTCCGTGGGCACAGAAAATTATCGATTTCCGCTATTCTACCTTGGGAGATTGTCTACTCAACTATTTTTAGCCGATATATATATATATATACTGCCCTTTTGGTTTATAATTTAATGTTTGAGATCTGGAATATTTTCTCTTTACCATCTGATTAATTAGCGTTTTTAACCGGAAAAATCTCAGCTGTGCCCATAAATAGGGCGGTAAATAGCCACTTGAGAAGAAATAGTACTCATAATAATTCCTAAAAGAAGATTCCAAGGCGAAGTGGAAATTGTTAGGCAGACAAATATATACAATAAAAACTGCTACCTCTTCACTCTGAAAAAGATTATTTAAAAATATAAATATTTTAATATTGAACCATTGTGATAATCTTTAGTTCCTTAAATGCAAATACGAATCCCCCGTTCAAATTAGAAAGGTATAAATTTTTATAGTTAGTCATAGGCACGTGCTGTGTTTAACTATTTAAGTAAATTTACACAAAGAAGAAGTCTTTTCGGTGAGAGGATTGGAGCGACCAGTCGCTGAAATAAAGCTGAATAGTTATCAAAGTGTCTTTGACTACTGCTTTAATATATTCAAACCTAACGACGACATAAGCAATGGAAAAGATAGATAATTTAGTTGAATAATACATATTAGTCGTTGAAGTGGTTTAACTCTACCAAAATTTATAAACCACTCTAGAACTCATGGCAGTCCTGTCATGGAGCATGAGCTTGCACCTTTCTCATTACGCCCCCCCCCCCTAATTATGCAGTGCTACTTGGTAGTACATCGCAAAGAGAAAATTTTCAGTTCTTTCAAGTAAGCGTGAACAAACAGAGAATGGGGAATTCAATATAACTCAAAATCTATTCTTTCATTTGTATTTCTCATTAGGTTCACTTTTTATACTTACAGTATAAAATGTGGATAAAACTGTATTTCTTGGTTCTAAGAGCCCATTCAAAGATCAATAAGTCAAACTCAGGGCCGATTGACCGGTTTCAATTAGGTCCTGCAACAAAGATCGTCCAGTTTTGCTTAATTTGAATCCTCAGACGTGAGATAATGACTTATTATTTTGCTATCTTCACACGGCTAAAGTGATTAATAAATAGGAGCAACTTCACGTTATTATTGTACGTAAATGAACCTTCGATCTTTTTTATTAGAAAGTTATTTACCCATGAATGAAGGTGTATTGATTTAAAATGCTCCCATTCAAGTCGCTGCATATCAAGATACGTTTCCCAGACATGTGTGTCAAGGTCACCATCAATCAGCTTTTTTGTGACAAAGATTCCCAATTCGTAGAACATCCTCCTTTCATAGGAGCAATCTACAACTGCTCTCTAAACTAAGCTTCGTGATGGGCAAGGCAAAATTCAGTATTTCTAACATCTGCCCTAGATTTGAGACCTCAAGGCTTGCTGTTCTTTACACTTTCATTGAAATACCTACTAACTTCATCAGTAATGTGGTGAAAGCCGATCGTGGAGTGGAGATTCCCGTATTTGCTTGACTCTCTCAAATACATACCACTAGAAGAACTAAACTTTACAATCTCTAATATTATTCAAGCATGAGCTAAAGCTGATGAAAAAACGGTGACCTTGTTAATCAGAGCAAAAAATGGCTTCTGATAGTCCAAATGACTAGTTATAAATTTGTATCAAGTAAAACCGAAAATATGAACAAAGGGAAAAAGCGGTGTCTTTTGTCCTCCATTCCAAATATGCTTTCAACAGTACATCAACTGGTTGTTAACGCCCACTGACTACTTCTTGCAAAAAAAGTTATGTCACAATTTATCCAAGCCAAAATGCTGACAGTGAAGGGCAAAAAGTGTCATACGATGCTTTGTTTCAGGCCTAAGCTTGCGCAAAAACACCATTCGCGAACAAGGATATTTAGAAATAGAAGGAACTTATTGTGGGATAACTACTACTACAGAGCGTACCTCCTACTAACAGTACGAACTTGGAGTAGACGCTTTGTTCGATGACCAATCAGAACAACTCAACTTAGCGGAGAAAGATAGATTGCTTGAAGAAAGGATAATCTAAATAGTAAACTTTGTTAACGCGGTGAGGTATACGTATGCACACACACACACGCGTGTTTTTTTATCGATAAACGAGAGAAAAAGAGAAGCAGTCAGGCGAAAAGATAGTGGGGGGGGGGGGGAAGAGATAGGAGCAGAAGGTGAAAAAAACTGACTTGCCTCTAGCCCGTTGAATTGTATTTACACGCAAACGTTGAATGTGCGGTCGTTCGCTCGCCGTGGGTGGGCAGAGATGGGGACATCAGATTGGATGCGAATACTTCCTTGCTCGCGTTATTCATTGCTCATTAGAAAGAGAGATAAGCAGAGAATCAATGGCCACTTATTTTATGCGTGAATAGTTTTGGTTGCAGTTCTTCTGTTGGATCGCTTGAGACCCTATTCATATATGTGCAAATTCCATTAAATAGAAAATGTGAATGTTAAAATTATCGAACTATGCTCATTTGCTGCTAAGTGTCCCTTTGACTGGAAAGCAGAATTTCGTAAGTGCTTACATGAAGTCCAGTTTTGTTATCAATCAATAATAGCATATATTTTAGTCCCATCTATGAGTAGAATTAAAGTGATTTAATAAGTTGGGACTTTAGCCAACAGATTTCAACTATTACCCTGGTAATGAGACAACTTTCTGGACAACTTGAAATTTTCTCGAATATTTGCATTGAATTTAAAACAATCGGTGTGATTATTATTCTCTTTGTGTCGATGTGAAAAATGTTTGCTTTTGCGAACAGCAAAAAAGTGCAAGCCGAAGTCTAATTTATTCAAAATGTTAAAACGTTTTAACTCAGCCGAAAAGAAAAAGAGGACAAGGGAAAGAGAGAGAGAGAGAGAGAGAGAGAGAGGGAGAGAGAGGGAGAGGGGAGAGAGAGAGTAAATGTTAGGTTTTGTGGAAAATGGTCGAGCAAGAGAGATGCTGTCTATTTTTTCAATGTCACACAAAAATAACTAGCATGCATAAGTCCGTTTGGTAATTAAATCTGACGAGAACTCTCGCCCTATTTCAAGTAATATTGTTTTGGGTGACATTTTCTCATTGTTTTTGGTGTTTAAAATCATAAATACTCTACATATTGTATCAATTTTACCGCTTAAAAGCCTTCTCTTTTATTACTCAATAAATAACGCCGATGCGGAATGAATTCCTCCATTAATTTAATGGCAATGAAGCCTTCAATTAGGTGGTCATGTTCATTATGAAAAGAAAATTAGTGATGGGTGTTTAAAAATTAATGAAAAATTGGTTTAAAAAGATTGGAAACTGTTTTTTTTCTAACATATGTTGGATGACATTTCCTTTTACCAGTCGTCTATTCCAAAAGTGGAGAAAAAGGTCTCTGGAGGTGAATTTTGACGCCATTTTCACACTTCTGCTTTTTTTGGACGGTCAGCTCTCTTTTTTGCCTGAAATATTGCTTAGAAGGAATTTTCTAATGCAACACAAATATAATAATAATAAAAATCAGACCGACGAAGAAACTGATATTTATGTCTAAATAAAATAAAAATTTAAAATAAATTGCTTTGCATTATTTATTCCTTAAAAGAACCCCACATCTACTACTATATCTTCTACTATACTTGTCATGAATTTTCATTTAAATTTTGATATACAGACCTACTGAAGTATCACTAAGTAGGATGACTTAAACCGTAGACCAATTTAAAATAGTTTGTCAATTGATTAACCATGTCTATCGCTTATTGCTCAGAAAGGAAGCAAATTAGAAGGTATTTTTTAATGAATATACGTCAGTGCGATTTTAATGAAGAATGATTCCGTTTGTATTAAGAAATAATTAATTTGAACGGTTTTTCCGTATTACTTTAATCTTAACCGACTGGTAATAAGTGTAAGATAGAAAGTTGCCTGTTTCATTCAAAAAATTGAGTTTTGACATTCAGCAAATTTAAATTTCGCTGTAAATTGACCTATCGTTCACATTATCTCATTGGGGAAAACACGTTTATTTAAAGATCTTATGATATATACGCATTATACAAAATTATGTATAACTTCCAATTTCAAATACATTGATGTGAGAGTTCTAGGAGTCATTGCAGTTATTTTTCTGCATTTTTATATCCCTTTCCATTTTTATCTCTCTTATCGAAGGCATTATTGCTTGAAAAATTTTCTCATCTTTTCATTTATTTATTTATATCAAATGGCCGGCGTTTTGATGGTTATCATTAGCCCTTTAGTTGACTTCAGGCTTCACAGAGGGGAAGGAACATCAAATTGCAAAAGTCGAGAGGGGGGGAACAGAAGAGTGTTTCAAAGAAGTAAAAGAGACAGACACAATGGTAGAAAAAAAGGTGAGGTGAGTACTGTGGAAGAAGTCGAATATGACACACAGTGGGGTTATGGTAGTTTGAACTCAGAAGTCAACTGCCGGTTTATAGACTTTTTGCCTTATGAGTATACGTTGCGCAGGGTGCACCACGTAGAGGTAAGTCTATCGCACACCCCCTCATCTTTTCATTGAGTATCTTTAAACTTGAAATAATTCTATGACCGTCAACACCGTAAGGTTCATTAACTGCCAATCACGAGAGGGGGGGAGAGAGTAGATGAAATGGATCCCGTGATTTCAATACGTTTAAGTTGATTTAAAAAAATCAGGAAACAGCACAAAGAACTCAGTTAACCATAGGGGTTTTTCTATAAAGTCAGCACTGATCTATATGTTCGTTATCTGATAAATATATATAAGCAAAATCGATATGGTATTAAGACAATAGCAATCACCGATTGAAGGATTAATTTTTAAAGAGGTGGAGTTATAGTAAAGAGGCTTCACTATTTCATGACTTTTTCTTATGTTGAACACTTTATTATCTTTTCCACGCCTCCATTTGTCATTTCTAAAGAACTCTTGAAACTGTCCAATATAGCTAAGTCTTCTAGCTTTTTTAAAGCTAAAAATGATGGATGTTACAAAAGAGAACAATTTTTTTGGTAAGAATGCCAAGCCTTCATCAGTGCTTTCATGCAAAATAATGTGCAACTTGAATCTCATTGTTCAATCATGTAGGCTTCAAATAGGATCATTTTGGTAAATCCAATATGGTGGCTAATTTGGTGGCATGGAGTGGACAACCCCGTCATGGCTAAACAAAGAAATTTCATGCGCACCCAAACAGACTCGAAGGTGCGACCGTGCTGCTTTTAGCTTAGGGAGCAAACGCGGTTGGAAGCACCGACATCTCTCAGTCAGCCACCAATCAATAGCCCCTGCATTATTTAACAAAGCCTTTACTGTATTACACTGACTAAACGCCATGTCAGTGATGCAACCTAAATAAATCCTATCCACGTCTGCTTCCTCTTTAACTGTGCAGTAGCTTATCTAAGCCTTGGGGACCATCTAAAACTGCTTTAGAGCTTTCCAGACATAAGTCAAGGCTTATTAGTGAAGCAATCCTCTGCAGTGGAAAGAATGTCTTTCAAGGGTAACATTTGGGTGGAGTGCATACATTTGTCACTTCAACAATAGGTGAGGCGAGGGCAAAGAAAAGTGTCGAGATTTCGGTCTCGAAAGTGTTTCAGTCTTCCTTAAAAAAGCTCGACATTTGGAGAAAATTCGCACTTTGTTGAAATGGATAACCTAAGTTCCATCGTTTTAGAGTTTTAGAGTTGGTAAAAGCCTCAATAATCTAGCTAGCTCTGTAAGAACTTCGTGTTCTTGGTGTCGTGCACAACGTTATTTGTCGTTTATTCGCCCAGGAAAGTACTTCTTCTGCTTCAGCCTTCTTAACCCTCTTTTTGGTTCCTTAAGAAATGTCTATGTATACATCCTATTTTTAATGCGCTGTAGTTTCTACCACAATTAAATCCAATTTTTACACCTTTTGGCAATCACATGCCCACCGAAAGTTGATATTATTGGCAGTCGACAAATCAAATTAATCATAATTAGTCAATTTGTACTTCTGTGTGTGGGTTACCATTTCATCACGAAATTAAATTAGATTCCACTCCAACTAATGTAAAATCATATTCTGCAATGTTTTTTTTCATATACCGCAAGTCAAAATTTTGCGTGAAAAAGAAAATCATTCCTGGAATGATGGATTCAATTCATTCATCTCAAGCCGGGGGGGGGGGGGTAAATTGCAAATGTGGCATAATTTTGATTGACTTAGTCGTGTGTTTTTAGCAAGGACCTAAGATGTGAGAATTCCCAGTCGATTGTGAAAGTAACACTCGATTCACGCACATATTAATGAAAGGAAAATAACCTTTTCTCGCTTCAATTTTGACTTCAGAGGAAGAGAGAGAGCGTGTATGAATCTAATCAATTCAAATTTGATTATAAAATCAAAAGTAAGCATTTCTTCAATCTGAGTATTAAAAAAATATAAATATGATATCTTCTGCATTCGAGTGGTGCGTTTGAAGAAGTTACGCTATAATCTGACTATGAGTATACAATGAAGTAATTAATAAAATAATATTAGAAACACGTTAGCCAAACATGTCAGTATTCGTAAAGCCTACTACGGTAAAATTTCAAGTTTAAAAAGATTTACGAAATTATTAATAAACACTCTTTGAACATGCAATTTAAAAGTTGATCAAATACACCTTTGCACTTTCTCGTGATATGTCTTACAAAGCCCTCCTATAATGAAACCTTAATCGATACTTAGATTAGGCAATTAGGATCGAATTCATCCAATTTCTCTTCTCTTCATGAAACGCTGAAAGGTATTCATGACCTATTTCTGATAACAGATCAAATAACTTCGCAAAATTCGGTCGGTAATATGAGAGATAAGGCAACAAGTAGAAAATCACATTGCCAGATATGATGTGTTGATTACCTGTAACGCAAACCTCTTTCACGAAATAACGTAGATTATTTATTCAGTTATTTGCAAAAACAGAAATCTAGAAACAGTGACGAAAGCCCTCTTCTTACAGACTAACTCATAATCACTACCACTTACAAACGTCTCAATCTTTCCTCTGTAATTAGTCTGGAATCTCGTTAGTAATGCAACAGTGTAAGTACCTTCACCACGAGTTCCTTTTATGAATACATAGGTGGGAAAAAGACTCAATTAACGAATCTGGGCGCATCGCTACAAAGGGCAATTAAATGTGTGTGCGTATACATGCAGCACTTGTGTTGTATCCGAGACTGACCAAAACTAATAGCCAATCAATTTATCAAGTCGGTATTTTAACACCGGGATATCTCTCGCTCCCCCTCTCTCCCTCCTCTTATTCACTCGCTTTCCTCTCTACGCATTTTTTCCCACATAGTCGCGAGGGCAGGTCAAAACAGATTAATACACCAACTAAAAATGTCTGCATGGCTACAGAAAAAAATTATGTGAGATGGAGGGCGGTTCAAAAACCAACTCGCCAATCACATGATAGCAAAATATCTGAATCAGTTAACGTTTAAATATTGCATTTTTAAAATATATTAAAAGAATTCACGTAAATTAAAATGGTGCATGGTGATTTCTTTTTCCTGTTTTTTTCCCCACGAACAGATTGACAGTCGGTGAGTGAAGAAGGCTAATTATCTACATCTATTAGACCAATTTGATTAGGGCATCCCTTAAACTACACATTTTATTTAAAATGTCTAATCCAATCAGAACTGCGCTTATTTGGAAATTTAATAACGTAAACAATTCAGTTTCTGAACAAATTATTTTTCAGCTGGAATTGAAAAATGAATTATGAGTTGGCAAAACAGGAAATGGTACTGTCACTTGAATGAATAAATTTTTCAGTGAATAGCGAAATAGTTTCAAAAATAGGAATGTAATTCTAACAAAAATGAATTATTATTTATGTGCAAATTAAAATAATAGTTTAACGCTTTAGTTAAACGCGAGTATTGACCAGATTCGCGTTAATTAAAAATCAAGTCCATAATTGAGACGTGATTTTCAATACTTGTATTTTTAGAGAAATTGGAGACGACAATGTTTCAATCTGAGCTAAAAAAACGTATTCTACCAATAGGCATTTGTAGTTAGTAGATATCTATGAACATCTATCGAATTCTCCACAGAAATGTTTTTGTACATAATTTTGGACAAAGCATATTGGGAAATACCATCACTTTTATTTGAGAAAGGAGGAGTGTGCGATAGACTCACCTTCACGTGGTGCAACCTGGGCAACGTATATTCATAGGGCAAAAAAATCTATACGCCGGCAGTTGACTTCTTACTTCAAACTACCATCACCCCACTGTAGGTCATAATCGACCCCTTCTACAGTACTCACCTCACCTTTTTTCCACCTTTTCTACCTTCGTCTTTGAAACACTCTTCTGTTCCCCTCCCTCTCTCGACTTTTTCTCACCTTGATGACCCTTCCCCTCTGTGAAGCCTGAAGTCAACTAAAGGGCTAATGATAAATATCAAAACGCCTGCCATTTGATATAAATAAATGTCTGAGAAAGGTTATTACCTACTTATATATATATATATATATATATATATATATATAATCAGGAGAATAGGAAACAAACTTTAAAACTAGTTTTGTTTGTACATCGACACACCGCGCATTTATCTAGCACAAATCCTCAGTTCAGTAGTGAAATTACACTCCTTTAAACCTGAAATAGTTAATTATCTCATTTACGTCAATAGCCATCTGTTATCACGTAGTTAAGCAAGCATTTCGTGGTTTAATCAGTTAATAGAAGATTAGGAGATTACGAAGTGAAGATATTGAGCTGAAGTATTCCCCAACGTAGTACGTTAATAGCGCTCGACAAATACAAATTCATTTTTGTCCAATTAACAATGGACTTTTACGGTGGTGATGGTGGTTGCTTAACGTTTTTTCAAATGGCAGGCCTTATGATATTTATCATTAGCCCTTAAACTTTGACTTCAGCTTTCCCCATTGGTGGGTGGAGGGTACATATATAGCAGTTAATTAATAGCAGTTCATTAGATGTCTTCTTGCTTCCCAGTATCTCTGGCTTTCTGTCGTTGTCTTTAGAGCTGGACATCGAATCAGGTGGATCTGCTCCATTTCCTCCTGTAGGTTACATAGGGGCATGTGGGTTGAGTGTATGCTCCCAATCTGTGAAGGTGTTTTGCCAGGCAATCGTGTCCGGTACGTAGTCTAAACTCAGCAACGGCTTCGATTCTTGGCCAGTCAGCTATGTTGGAGAGTGCCACTGTCCACTGTTTCTCCTTTGTTCAAGCTTTGAGCTCATTGCATCTTGAGATCTAGAATTCACTCATGATTAAGGTCTTCATTATGTGGAAAGACATTGGGCGGTCTATGCCTTTCAAAATTGTTGTCCCCTTCTTAGCAAGTGCGACAGCACACTCATTACCAATAATGCCACAGTGACCAGGAATCCATTGTGGGACCACTGTTTTGTTTTTCACTCTCAGCAGCTGATCCAGTTTTTTACATTCATATATCTCAGCTGTTTGGGTGGCTCTCTCCTTAATACCTTTATTCAGCTGTTTTGGGTGGCTCTCTGTTTCCACTCGTTTAACTCAGCTGTTTGGGTGGCTCTCTCCTTACAATTGAGTTTATTGCTGACTGTGAGTCCGAAAGAATTACTGCTTTGGTTACTTAACGAATACTTCAGGTCTCCTACTTCATTACGGAGTCTGGCAAAGCTCTTCTCTATTTTTGAAGGGAATTTGATTTCAATTCCCCTTAATAGTCACAACAGATATTGTCATTTAGCTTATTTGTTTTCATCTAATGAAAGGTTATAAGCACAAAATTTAGTAATTTTACCTATTTTTATCCAGAATCACTCTTATTTCACATGATGCCTTAATCCAACTAAAAGTCACTTATTTTAAAATAGAGCTCAGAATTTGAATTCAAAGAAACGCTTATATTGATACATTTCCCATCTCCCATTAGAACTTAAGGCTACTTAAATGCACCAAAATTTGCCGATTGTAAAGGAGAATAAAAACGAATTTGCCGCTAATTAACTCTCAATTTCTCTCTCCTCCCCCCCCCCCCCCCCTCCCTTTCTCCTTTTTATCAAACATCACTTTATTTCAAACTCTAAATTATTTTAAAAAAAGACTCCTTTGCGTGTGCTAAGGGTGAAAGAGTTTATGAGTACTTTGAAATCGGTTTTAAAAAAGGAGCAAAATTGAGCTCCCTTAACTAATTAAGTTACGATTTGTTAAGTAAGTGTAGTTCTTTAATTATCCAATTTTTCAATATCATTCGATTTAGAAAAAGAGGTTATTAATGACACATAAAAATATTATGATTAGTTTATTTTATTACTGCAAACACGAAGAAACTGGATCCAAATGCATTTTCGGGCGTGCTCTCTTTCATATGACTATTTTACTAAATAATAGCCTATACTTTTTCAGGTCTATTTATCAGTACTCAATGACTATTGATGAGTAGACATAGGAATTATGACAAAAAGACTTTGTTTTCAATGAGCCCAACGCGATATCTTTGGGAGAATCCAAAGAGACCCGAGAAAGTACAAAGCGGTTCCTTTGTTGAAATAAGTCTTGAATTTTGCCCACCTTAGGGCAGCTATTTATCGATGCTATTGAGGTTCCAATCTCCACATTACCCCGACATTTAAGCTGTTTTCCATTTTCAAAATCTGTCTTATCACTTACACTTTATGCTCCATTTGACCATTTAATCATAATTTCGACCACATCCCTTATACGATCACTCGATCACAGACATTGAAGTCACCATATCCCGCTAGGGTAAACTTTGAAACACTGGACATGGCCAGACTAGACTGTATCGATTATTTCTTGACTGTTGTCTCAATAGTTTGAATAGAAGAACGCTGAAAAACATTGTCACAATGGAAAATAAAGAGGGGACACGCACAAAAGATGCACTCTCTAGAAGGTCAAATCCAGTGTAAATAAACAAAATTACCGTTCAAAGTATTCGTTGAATGAGGTATTAATAAATACATTTTGCATGTTAACAGTTGCGTCAATGATTAAGCAGTGGTCACCACGCGTATTAGATTGAACGATTTGCCAGTTTTATTTCCTGTGGACAAAGCACTAGTTTAAACAAAAAAACAGGAAGGTGGAGAACAGACCTCTGGTCTGCTAGTTGGCTCCTTTTATGCCCGGTGGGCTCGGGTGCCTAAAGAAAGCAATATTTTTGCAAGAAATTGCAAAATGGCATATTTTTCATTTACGACATATGCGTGGGACTATAAAATGAACTGATAGAGGTATGAATATTTTATTTACCTTAGGTAGTCGGTAATTTCTGGGTTTTTGAAATTACTGCCTTGACACACTTATCATCAATATTGAAAATCTGGACCTTGATACATTGCCACAAAGTGTAATAAAATTTCAAGAAGTTGCATAATGTTAAAACAACAACAAAACAAAATTAGGGCTGATTTAACTAAAAAAGGCGTTTGTTTCAAAATCAATGAACAAATGGTGTTAATGACGTAGTGAATGGAACCTAAAAGATGTACTCAAAGTGCGCATTCAAAGCGAGCGAAACCACCCACACCTGGACGTTTCAATGCCTAGCCATCATTCTATTAAGAAGTAAAATTTGAGTTAATTTGAAGGGATAGACTACTTAGCATCCTCCACATCAATCTACTCAAAGAACTTAAACTCCTTCCAACCCAGCTGATTGTCATGTTGCCGCCAAAGAAAATTTGTGAACCATAACTTACCCCTTCCCAAACGATACTTTGGGTACAAAACTTTTGTGATCTACAAATTTTATCCTATACCCACGTCAAATACATTTCCATGAAAATTATATTAACATTAAATCAAAATCACTAAACTTAGTGAAAGGATGTCGTATTTCACCTATTGGCTTTGTTAATTTTTCCATTGGAAAACGTATTTCATTTCTAACTTGGCTGTTTATTGCTAATTTTCAGTATTGAAGAGTAACTCTGATAGAAGGTTAAAATTTGTGCCTTGTGAAGTAACAGGAATCAGTTAATAGAGAGATTAAAACCTAGTTGATAACCGTTCAGCTTACCGTTTTACTAACAAACAAAGTTAACTTGGGAGTTTGCTATTGTGGTAAAACTTTAAAATTAGATAAAGCTAACAATAAATATTTCTGTGGTTTGATCGGAAAGAATGGACTTCAAAAATAAAAAAAATATACCTGAATGACTTTTCCGCCCACTTAAATATATATTAATTTAAAGAATAGCACACGAGGTGGTTTGTTTAGCAGAATCAAGCAGTGTTTAGTTCAATTGTATTTCAGTTACTTTTACTTTAGAGTTAATAGTATGCGAATGCTGATTTTAAATCACAGCCGAAGAAAAAATTCGAAAGGAAGACCTATGAGTAAATGTCGAAAAACCAATGTACTCAAGTAAGCACATGAACAACCGAAGAAACGACAAAATTTGAATGCCTCCGTTTATGTTTCACCCTTTTCAATACAGTGTAAATTCACCACAAATTTCTGAGGTAATTACTGGTCAAAATTAATTATGGCGCAGTGTGTAAGTAATTAGAGAATGAAGTATGTTATCAAATGGTAAAGTCAAACGCAATCACTGTCATTTTGGAGGGAGAGGAAATTGACAGGCACTTCGGTTCAATTAGTGGAAGGAATTGCGCGTTTTTTTCGGGAATAAGTACGTGGCTTCGGAGAGGCTAGAGAGTATTTACAAAGGGCGCTTTTTTATTGAATAGAAAAAGCTTTTTTCAGATGAGGTTTAGACAGTTGTGTAGGTAGTTTTTGAATTAATTTTTAAATCCAAAAATGTTGTGGAAACGCCCATTTCAATTAAAGAATAGATAGTCCAAGGTCGCTCTTATTGAAAAATTTGTTCGAAATTAAGTTATCCTCTTATAATCACCAGATTTATATCTATATATGTAGACGAAATCGAATTTGATACGCTTTAAGGAAAGATAGACTTTTCACTATTTCTTTGTGCATGATTTGGCAAATAAATAATAAATCTCATTGCTTTATCTAATTTGTTCCAAATATAAAGAATTAAAAAGTCATTTATTTCAGTTATTGAATAGAGGACATTTTCCCAGTTGCACGCGATGAATTATCATAAGAAGAATGACTTAAGAACGACTGGAATCAGAATAAATAGTCATGTTTATGCTTGTTTGAATTAACACCGTAAGATGGAACCCCTCGGGCATGCAATTAGTTGAGCCCAGTGCTTATATGCTCACCAGGGGGTTACCTCCACGTGGTGCAATCTGGGCAACGTATACTCATAAGGCAAAAAGGTCCATTAACTGGCAGTTGACCTCTAACTTGAATCGCTCTTCTTTTCCCCTGTCGAATTTTTCCCACTTTAATGTTCCTCCCTTCTCTGAAGCCCGAAGTCAACTAAAGGGGTAATGATAACTATCAAAATGCCTGCCATTTTAAATAAATATATAAATAATATGTTCACCAGGTAAGTTATCGACCATTTCCATATGTTGTTTCACGGACACTGGATTATCACCTTTGTTTAATTTTTGGATCCAGATGAATATTATATTTAACCGTAAAAATATCCATGGAATTGGGTTAAAATTGTTTTCACCTCTTCAACTAAAATTAATGCAAATTAGTTAGTCCCAGAGACGCCATCCACCAAATGAAGTTTAGATTATTAGTGTAATTTGCTCCTTCCTTTCTGGCATTTAGATGAGGTTAAATATTAACAAACTTTAAAGGCTTTAGAAAAAGGTCAAATGTCGTTCAGGCAGTCTTAACTCCCTCTCCCTCCCTCTCCCCCTCTCTCTTTTTTTCTGTGTTAAGAGTTGTCGCCCTTTTGCATTTAGCTCCTTTTTTCAACTTTGAAAAAAATATGATTAATAGTTCCAATTTTAAAAAAGCGCATTTAACTTTGGTGCTATTTCTACTTTGTTAACAAAATGCCATTAGCTTTTTATTATAGAATCGGAGTTTACGAACTGAAAAAAAACCGTCGGAGTTTAGAACTAAAAAAACTGTATACTTATGATAAAAGACAGCTCTTAAATGAAAATGAAGGCACTTGAGCTAAATTCTTATTTTTTTAAATACTTTACGCATATAATTAAAAAAATATGTTTAGGAAAACCTTGGTTAAATTCGGCATTGAGTAGAACTAGGTGGAAGAAAATCAATTAACTAATCTCATTGTTATGCTTTTCCAATTGTTCATACATTTGTCTGCTTGCCGATATCGATTTCGAAATTGGAATTAGCGAACGAACACGTGCTCCTTATTAGCAAATGAAAATATTGATTTTATTAATTTTCTCATGTGCACTATTACATTTTGTTAAGTAGATTTAATTAGTGTAATAATCAATAAACATATTTGCCTGAAGTAAATAGAGTTCGCACGTAATTTTTTGTAAATTTAGTATAGGAATACATGCAATCCAATGGAAATTTCTTTTTAAGGATACCTGTTGTGGTACAAGATTAACTAAAAGAAGTGTGATCTGTTGGTATGCACATTCACTTTTATATTTTTTTAACTAAGTTAAAATAGGCCAGAGAGGAACTAAAAATAATTCAGTGTTTGCAACAAGGACAGAGTGGTTTTATGCGGTATAATTTACGATATTGTGTAGTTAATGTGTGGGATGACCGATATTTAGGATAGGTGAACACCTTTCTGCTCCATTTATTATCCCCCTTGGCATTATGTGAAAGGCGTTGATAATCATGGGACTTTGGACTTACCTCACTTCATAAATGTGTTCCCAAGAGCTAATTACTTGCCTATGAAATAAATAAAGGGAGAAGCCCCGCAACTTGCCTAAGGGATTAGTCAAACATCAGAGCCAACTTCATCACACGCCATATGAATAGCGGGCTTAATAGCGCAAAAAAGAGCCTTAGTAAAAACTCTCTCTCACTTTTTCTTCTTCTTTTTCTCCTGTCAAATTTACACGATTTTGATAAAATTGCCTGATTGACTGGGCTAGATTAGCAGTGTTGATTAGGTCAATCAAAGGCGAGTGGGAAGGTAAGTGACTTTTTTACTCCATTTCATCGTTAAGGTTTGATAGACCGTTAGGTTATTTGAATGAGGAAAATGAGGAAGTAGACTGTTTATAAACAAGTCAACCCATTTTGTGACTCGGTCAAACTTAAAAATTATAGCAAAAATAATGAAAAAACTCGATCCAGAAGTAGACAAGAGTGTGTATAGCAATTAGTAGCTAGCCTCAAATACACTGTCATGGTTGTAACAATCGAGGTGGATCAATAAGGCCCAGAGTTTCGTGAGCATTATTTCATGCATGAATATGGGAGTCGATTTATGCCATATGAACAATAGGTGAATTTAGAAAAAAAGAATTTTATAGTCCTTAGATGAACCCTGATAGCTCAATATTTCCATTATTCCAATAAAGTAGGACTCGTAATGTCCTGATTTCATTATTATCTTACTACTTTGTACTCAAGTGCAATACACTAGTTCGCCCTGTATCCGAATCACTCAGTTTTTCAACCCTGAATGCCCATCTTCTAATGAAATCCAGCAATAATCGTGAAATGCTGTCATTAGCAAAATGATTAATATCGAATGGCTAATTAAGGTTGCGTGGGAATAAATTCTCTAACGATTCGTTCTACCATAGCACTATCCTAAAGGCCAGTCGATTTATTTGTGTATTTAAGCAGTGGCAAGCACTTCCCACTACCTTTCCCCTCCAATTTCACGTTTGGCCTAGACAAATGAATATTAGTTAACCACTTAAAAATCATTAAATTACACGAAGTTGGTTTCATCGGTCATCATTTAATTAATTAAGATGTGCAAGGAAAGTGTAGAGGTGAGAGGGAGAGTGCAGGAGGCAAAAAGCAATGAATGAATGAAGAATTAAGAATGAAAGCATGTTGGGAAGGTGAAACGGCGCGTGTCGAAAACGTACATTTCGATTGGAAGGAAAGTTGGTGCAATGGTTAAAAGGAAGAAGTCTGGAGGGGAGGTGTGTGTGTGTGTGTGTGTGTGTGTGTGTGAAAAGCGGGTTGGAGGGGGAAGAATTGTAATGGGTGGTTGGATAAAGCGCTCCAGCTGGAGATTTCATTAGCACGTTTAAAAAGATGGAACGTAAGTTAAAGGTGGTGATCGTATTTATGCTAATAGGAAAATAATTTTAAATGTGCATATTGTTGAAAAGGGAGCACACTAAATTGTAATTTAGAAGAAAGCGAATTCGAAGTTAGACTACCACGGTTAAAGTGCAGCCTAAATTCAAAGCGGAAAGAGGACTTATAGATCAATTTTTAAATAAAAATAGCCTAATTAGATCCCTATGGTGACTATTAACGAATTAATAAATAAAATTAACATCGTCTTGAACATGTCATCCAACCATATTTTGGGGATTTAAACAATGATTAATTGACAACACTATCTCAAACTTAATTGAACACGTTTAGGGCAAATGATCAGATATTTCACAGAGTTATTGCCATCGTCTGCATCAAAATGACCACTTGATTCTATGAGCGATTCAGGCCTCCAACTAGGAGATAATTCTTCCCAAACGGCTGTATATTCACCCATTAGGTCAGTCCAATAAACCATCATCAACGTAGTCGTACAGCAAAATTTATGAGAATTGCTACTAAGATTTTAAAAGCCACATATTATTCAGGTATTACTGACAAGTACTTCAAAATTATAATTACTACTGACAAAATTAAAGTAACCAAGCATTGAAATGCACACATTTATATTGATAAAAATACTGCCTTTGAATAAGCTATACATAAACAATTTATTTTCGATTCAGTCCTCATCATCTGTGACAACCTCATCCCTTGACATCCATCCAATATGACTACGATACTGTCGCGGTGCTAAATTTCGATCACGAACAGGGGGAACAAAACTGGAATTTCCTCGGCAATTTCTTGACTGAGCTGGCGAAACAACAAGGCCATTTTCGTCCCAATAACTGTCTGTAAAGCCATTTGAGTCATTTACCGGCAAGTAGCCATAGCCACCATAGTGTGTGGTTAGAGGCGGCGAAGAGAGGTATTCATCAGACACCGGGGTGCGCCAAGTTGATCGAGTGCCGAGAGGGGAGGATGTAGCACAGGGAAGATCAGGAAGGCGATAGTTGTTTCTTCTCGAAGGAGGTGATAAAAGTACTCTTGGCCGTCTTTTATTCTTAAAATGAGACAATACGTAGTAGCACAACAACACGATAGCCGCAGTAAACAGAGCTCGCATAATCAAAGGCGACAATGCCAATACATACGATCTATCAATACCAAGGTAGAAGTCAGCACAGCTGGCGACAATGCGAATTACTCTTGTGACGAGGGTAAGTTCTGAAGGAAGGTGAGGGGCAGAAGCTATGAGAGAGATTCCAGTAATTCGGAGACAAAACCGAAAAACATTTTGAGTTCGAGGAAAGCTTTCAATAAGTCGTTCAGGAAGACTAAACCAGTAGAGAACTATGGCAGATAGTAGAGTAGTTATAAGAATGTAACACAGAATAAGAAAAGCGTGATTTACAATGAAGCTCCACAAAAGAGTGCGAAGATATTGCAAGTAAATGACTAAAATGCTGGCAAATCCACTACCGATAAGCAAAGCCGACTGCAATAATAGGGTTGTTCGTTTTGGAAGCAACCTCATGGCGATTAAGAGGAGAATAAGGAGACCTCCAATTACGGATAAGCTTACACCAGAGGCATAGTAAAACCCAATGTTCTCTGTAATAAAGGAAGTTCCAAAGTACAAGAGAAGACCGACAAGTAAACGAGCATATCGGAAATAGTCAATGCTGGAAGTAAATTCTACAGTTAAAGCATCTAGGGGGCCAAGTTGTACAAAACCAGGTGGCTTAATAAATGCCACACAATGCGAATCAAATCCATAAAGCTCGATTGATAAATCTTGATATATTTCGTAGAAGTCAGATCCCAAATCCGAAGGAAAATCCTTGAGCCAGGGGGATCGTGATTGAAGATCTGACACACTGGATCCGATAAAAACCCTTATTGGGAATACATTCTGAGAAGTACCATTAATTCGAATTTCATGGTGTTCAAATCCCCGATAAAACCAGTCAAACCAAGGTTGATCGTTGAGACAAGCAACACTGGGAGAAAAGGCATTGGGGACTATGCGTTCGTATTCGCCATAACTTAGATAAACTGGAGAAATTACTGAGCTGAACACCGTGGGTAAAATGGAGAAAATAAGGTAGATTTTCACATCCTAAAAAGTAAAACCGTAAAAGCTTCCCATTCAAATGAAATAAAACATTCGTTTAAATAGCGCAAGTCTACTTATATTCGATAAATAAATACTAACTTCATATTCTAAGATTTTACCTATTATCAGCATAAAATAAAATTAGACGAAAAGACATAGAGCTTCCTGAATTTTCGTTCAAATGCAGCGTGAAACTCACTAGGCGCATTGGATTATATCGAAATGAGGTTAATCAACATAAAGATAGGCATTAGCAAATAAAAATGACCTACAACAACCAATGATATTAAAGTTGTAAAATCACCAGAACCATTTGACGCATGTTTACAGTGTTCAGATATCTTAAATCGGGAATGTAATATGATTAAGTTTTAATTATGAATTCATCTTGATTTTTTTAATAATAAGTGCAAAATTATCAAGCCACAACTTGCATTTTTCATATTTAAATTAACTGATCTCTCATTAACTTCATTCATAACTTATAATTCTAATGTTTGATTCTCAATGGCATTCTTATCTCCAAAATATTGAGCGAAATTAATCAATTTAAGTGAGGTATCTTATTGAAGTTGTCTAAATATTCGGTTGTATCAAGACGTTATGAATTGCTCATTTTTAAAAAATGTTCCATACTCAATATGCTTTCAACATCAATTTTTGGCTACATTTTGATTTATCCATGCAAAACTTAAGAAAATTCAGCCAAGAATGTTCAATTAATCGAAAGGTTATTTTTAATAACATGATTCCTACTATATTACCATATTTTGCTGAGATTCATTGGAAATACCAGAATTAGTTACCATTTTCCGACAATGAGCGTTTGTGCTCAATAATATAAGGACAACCTGTATCTCTATAAAGGAGTTTCTGTTATTTAATAAATTATCATATCATAACTAAAATCGTGTCTTGTGCCTCGAGGCTGATTCAACCTCAGCCCATTCATATCTGAATGTCAAATAGATCATGTAGGTAGTGGAAAGGACCACTTAGTATTACTCATAATTGAAAATCCTTATTTTGCAACTCACTTTTCTTTTTTTTCTTAAGTTATTGCATTAATCTAATCAAAAATTTGAATACAGTTCCGTTCACTCCTGCTCTTTTCTCAATTGAGTTTAATTAAATGGCAAATAATTAGATAATAATACAAAAAATATTAAAGGGATTTTAATATACCCATGCGAGAATAGGCAATACTTATAAGATTGTCTCTGGAACAAGTTTATTCATCCGAAATAATATTCATTTTTTATTTTAATATATTTATGTAAACCGATGTTTAGTTTAACATTTAATATTACGAGTGAATCTAATCATTAATATAGATAAAGAAACTAAAAACAAAGCCAACAGATTGAGTATAATCAAGCCAATAGCAGGGCGACGTCGTGCCTATAGCGTATCAATGTCTGGTTCGGGGGAAACTGTTGTTTCGAGGCGTAATATCGGTCGTGAAAGGCCGTCAACTTCAGATGCCGACTCTGCTTACACAGATGATAAGCAAAAAGACGATGAATCCAAACAGACCCGATTTACCCTTATGGAGGAAATTTTACTACTTGGCTTAAAGGACCGAGAAGGATACACTTCATTTTGGAACGATAATATTAGTTTTGGTCTTCGTGGATGTTTTCTTATTGAGCTGGCTTTAAGAGGACGTATCACCCTCGAACCTCCATCTGCCCGTCGTTTTATACTAAATCGAAATGTTGTTGTAATTAAGAATATCCCCACTGGTGATATGCTGTTGGATGAGGCTCTACGAACGATTAGCGCGAACAAACCCGCTGATGTGAAAACTTGGATTGAGTATCTTAGTGGTATGTTTTATTCATCAATTATCATATTCTAGGTGAAACCTGGAATCCCTTTAAAATCACTCTCCAAATGAGAAATGTCCGTGAGCGCATTGCTAAGAACTTAGTTGAGAAGGGAGTTTGCTGCACTGAAAAGCAGAATTTCATCCTCTTTGATATGACTACCCATCCACTTATCAATACACCCGCCAAACAGCTCATTATGCAACGAATAAATGACTCCCTCTTAAATAACTGGACTACAGATGTTCACCGAATGGACAAACGATGTCTTTCATTGATAGTTGTTGCCCATCGTGCAGATGTACTCGAGAATGCCTTCCTTACTCTTTCAAACCAGGATTATAATACCGCGACGAAACATGTTAGGGCCCTGTTAGATCTCAACTACAATGAGTTAGGCTCCACCGGCACACCTTTGGATGTTATATGGGGTGTTTTTGCAGCACTTAGTTCTTGATTGCTTACTTAGCACCTCTTTGCTCTTTCCAAGCACCAACAGTGATAATTCCGAAGAAAATGAGATTGATTTTCCTGGCCCCAATTCACTTATTCCCCTGTATACTTCTTTCACGTATCTAAAACTTTAACTTAAGACCCTTTCCAGTGGTTGTCTTTTCTCTCTTCCCCATGTCATTTTGAAGCTGTGTCTCATTTATTTTATGTACAAATTTGTTTCTCAAATTATAAAAAACCGTTTTCAATGCAGTGGTTGGTTTAGGAATATCGTTTTGCTCTTCAATTTTTGGTGAGTTGTTTTACAGGTTGCCTGTTTACTTGGTATAACTATTGCATATATGTTTTATGTTCTATTCACTTCGATCGCCTAGTGATTGCAAATAGTTTGAAGGTTGAAATTCTAATCATTTTCGAAGTTTGATTTATTCCGATCATCATTAATCTTGAGACCTCGACCTCACGTCTACGACCTCGAGTTCCTTTTGGAGCACTTCATATCACTTAGCGGAATGGATCTTGCTGGGATTCACTTTCCTCCATCAGCAATATCCGGAATCATTCCACCTCTTTATATTACTCCTCCGTGAATGCATATAGAGCTCCTTTTATACACAGTGATTGGTGCTAGCAATCCCACAATATCCGCAACAGTAGAGGGAA
>UZAE01000357.1:0-25323 GCA_900617975.1 Rodentolepis nana | reverse complement strand
GGGTATCCGAGGTGTGGAAACATAACCTTAGGAGTTGAAATGTCATCTAGGAAAACCCAAACACCCCCGCAATCGATTACAGACGGTGGGATATTCCAATTATAAGCCATTGCTAAAAGAGGAATTCTAACAAACCGTAAAATAACTGTCAATATGAATTTATTTTAGTAGGAGAAAAGCGCTGTGTTTCCCCTAAGCATGTACGAATATTGGCTTAAATAATTCATTGACAGGCGTCTTTCCAAACGGAAGGAGTGCAGTAAAATAATTTTACTGTAACTTACGAAAAGGAGTATATTGAATACAATTAGAAGTGGAAGAAAAATTTCGAGTCAACCAGATATTTCAATTTCAAAAGAACCAAGTCTTTTCGATTAAGATTATAATTTTTTAGGTATTTGAGCAAATCAAGATCATACAAAATAACGCTTAAAACACTATTATAATTATATTTTAATTTATTAAAAGTGCAACTAAAGGAAAATTGCTTAAGGAAATAATGTTTAATAACTCCAACACAACGTGCTACCATAATTACATAATCTACAATAAACATTTAGTTTAATAGTCAATACTTTTGCTTTAAAACACTTATGGTATTTTTCTTTAATGACAACAGTGGGAGTCTACCTGTATGACCATCTATTTTATTTGCGTCCCCTTTTTGTCTCACTCAGATGCCTATTGGCAGCGATTTTTTCATTAACTCAATGACTGCTATTATTGCAGTCATTTTTAAGTGATTTTTGCAGTGAAAATGGACATTCTCCACATGAAGCGCTTTCTCTTTGCCTCTTAATTAATTACTTTCTGTAAAAATGCAGTTCTTCTTAGAACTGAACCACAATTCGTTAGGAATCAAATAAGTGCACTCATTTATATTAAAATTATCATTTAACTTAAGCACTTTAACTACAAATAATTTTGATAGAATACTCACTGAATTCTTTTGTTGGCCAACAAATGTTCTTCTATTAGATGGATTGTGAATTACCTCAGTTCGATAAACAGGCGCTGGAGAAGTAGCCACATTGATCGAACCGATTGGGGGCGATCCTATATCCTCATTAGCTGATGTCATGTAAGGCTTCATTAGGGCGTCCAGTCGTTGGCTATCGATTTTTTCCACCTCACCCACGGAACAATCCGTGAATCTCCGATTTCCATAAATGCTTTCATAGTTGGCGTAGTTATCATCTACTGCAGTAAGAGGAGGCTCAGTGTCATGTAAAGGAGTTGATAAAGATGTTGCTACACTACCTCCATTAAGGTTGGTAACAAACCGAAGATTTCGAGCAAGACTCGGACCATCTGCGGTGAATCGGCGTTCTGTTCTCATTGGTTGACGTTGTTTGGGGGGCCTAGGTGGCTTTTGGAGATCTCCTGTGGTTCTGGCGTTGTTATAGAGTTCATCTGGCTCCCATTCGTAGATACCCTGAGCCTGAGAGCCATCGGTGCGACAAATGGGGTCTCTCATACCATCTAAAATGAATGAAAATTTAATTGAATTTAAATACTTTCTCAATCCCTAAAACCAAAATTCACTAATAGCTAACAGAAGTACTATTTAGATAAGAAAATGGAGTAATATATTTCCGGAAGCAATTGAAGTCATATCAAGTCTTTCGGTGTTATACATATTCAAGATGGTCTGCACATAGCAAAGACCAAAAAAATTTTTTAAGGTTAGGAAAGCCATCAATGTTGTCATTATTAAGGACATGTCAATTAAAAGTACGAAAATGTGGAAAAACTTAATAGAAGAACAACCGAATATAGATTTGCACATACCTAGGATAGATCACGAGAAATATTTTGCTAAACACAAATCGATCTGCCGATGTACTCAATAAAAATGTGTTTCGTTTATTAAGTTATACAGCAAGTAATTTTTTGTAAAAAAATGTGGCAAAAACAAATACGCCACTAATTTTTAAGGATCTTCTTTCTTAGAAACACTGGAAATCAATAGAACAGAAGGGCTACTCCTTTCTATACCTTTACTTAAAAAATAGCGATGACTACAATTCAGTTTCAACAACCTCCTTCCAAACGGCTCCCTTCACAAATACGTGAAAACGCGCACCTGTAGTTCTTGTAGTTGGCACTTATGGAAGTCTATTTCGAAATCCTTCTAAGATAAATGGTCGCTATGAGGTAAGGGGAGAAAATCCATTTTACATATTCATATTATGAAAAAACAACCAATAGGGCTTGTCACTCACATTTATGTTTGTCTAAATATAGAATTGATCAATTGGCCATCACCACAACCACTATTAAGGCATAAAAAATGCAATTGAAGTTTCCTTTAAACTGAGCAAAAATTGACAGAAGCATGATATTTGCAAGTGTATCCTTTTAGCTTTGCTATTGTTCAGATAAAAAACGGATTTTTAATAAAAAACGCGCACAGGCAACTTGTGTGGGGGATAGAAGGATTATGGCAATGATTCAGTGTTTCATGCCACGTCTAGTTATTAACACATTCTTCGGTCATTAAGGCTTATTAGCGGTACGCATTAATTGAGGATTATGGCTTTTTTGAGGTAATAAATCAATAATTTTCTCCAGGAGAAAATTTTATTGCTTATGATAATTATTATCACCAGGTGTTCATCAGTTCACTGGCATTTAAGCGCAAAAATTTCTCTTCCAATCTCAGAAGTTAACTGCCGAAAAACAAATAAAGAAGGCTTGACTTAGAGAAATGAAGCCCATCAGGAAATTCATTTTTTTAGTGAAGATACTGTTTTCAAACGACTTTCAATTGAATCTCATTTTTTAAGTTATAACTTATCTTTTCTGATTTAGAATGCCTTTATGCAATGCAGACTTTGAAGTAAAGAACAGACTGACAAGACAAACAGCGAAATGTTTATATTATTGAGGTATTTAGGAAAAAAATATAATTATAAATCCCACGTTCTTCTGATGGAAGCATTTTTCCTCACTCTTATTTGAAATCCTGTTGTAAGATCTTGAATTTACCTTGATTCGCTATCCAACTTACCACATTTTAACCGCTATTTAATTTTCGGGATCTCCGTGATGGCCCACATGACAAATTCTCCTCGAGACAAGGCGATCTGAGTATTATTAGCCTTCTCTTGTCATTATGTACACCCATTTTATCTATCGCAATACATTTACTTGACACAATACAGAACAATGTGATCTAATAATGACGTGATATCTGTGTGGTCTTCGGAGTCACCGTAAGTAGCACTCAATATGCTTTTATTGAAACCAGTGAATATTGGGGAGGAGAACACTCCTATTGGAAAGGAGACAGATATTATTTCCTCTGCAAAACAAGTTAAGGGATAATTAGGCCATATTTTTGCAGAAACAAATATTTCGATCACTTTAGTAAGTTCGACCGAGAAGTTCCAGAGTAAATCTTAATAAATTTGAGATTCAATTATGCTTTTAGGAGAGATTGAAAGCTTATGAGGTGTTTGGACTTAATGAAACACTAGTTGTCAGTACCAGTAAAAACAGAATGCTGCAATTGTCATTATCGGATACCCACAGAGATAAACAGAGACTACTTTTGCTCACCCCCCCCCCCCCCCCAATCACTTAAAAATCAAATTTGCTAACAATGAAATGCTGTTAACAGCCGGACTTTGAGCATACGCTAGACAATAACTATGCTTGTGATGGGACTTTATTCCTTGGTTAGTACAAGGTGGAATAGTTATTGGTAATCCTAGAACCTCCAGAACAAATTCCGTCCGCAGACATCTATGATGTCCAGCCAGAACACTGGCATATATTAGACTCTATTTTCCATATATAGGGGAATAGTTGGCAGTTCACACAAATCTTTATTGCTAAAATGTAAATTTAATTACCTTTTGCAACTACAAATCAATACAGATGAAATAAATGATATTTTCAGTTTCAAATATGTAATAAGTGTGCATTTATTATTAAGTCATTAAGCGCACAGTTAATATATTAATGCTAGAAATTTCCTGATGCTAGACAATGGAAGGCTCGTTTTTAGAGGACTTTAAGATTATGTTGCCCCTGCATAAATTCACTGTATTTTATGCATAATATAGCACACGGATTCCTAAATATGCATCAACAAATCGAAAAACTTGTTAGTTAAAGTTGTAATTTAAATTCTACTGCCAATGAAGTTAGCAGTAAGCGCAGTGTGTAAATAAAAAATAAAGCATTTTTTGGACAACGCCATAGCAGCAAAGCCTAAGTATAAAGAAACTAACCAGGGAATTTCTCGGAAAAACCTTCGGCCAAGTTTTGGATACGAGAAGTCTTCTTCCCCCTACATTTTAAGTACTATCTAATCACGAGTTATCAATATGATCAAGATTACACGAAACCAAGGTCATTATCAATACTTTAATGGTGTGACCGGCGTGGCTGGTCTGCTATGGAGCTTAATGTATTCCCATCTCTCAATTTCTATAACCAAATTACAATAAAATTTATATAGGTAACGTGAAAAAAACAACTTAGTTAACGCCATGTAAAGGTTCGCAGTAAGGTAAGTACTATTTTCACAAAGTCAAAGACATCAACAGCCCCTCCCCCCAAATAGCTGCCAATATCAACTATTTCACGTACCAACTTTCTGGTTTCTTTAAGTCTTAAAATATGTAAACCAAGCCAAATGGTTATATATAATATAATTTTATTCAATAACAACTACTGCAGATACTATTTGCCAATTATCTATTGATATCATTTTTCACCATTATTATCCCAATGCCTTTGTTATGAAGCACTTTTAAGATACTAACGTCATCTATTGAAGGTCGTAAATCCATTTTGCTCTAAATTAGTGTACTTTTCGATAGAGATTCCTCTTTTTTTCTCGAAAAATTAAACGCTCCAAACACTCGACTTCGAAACATTGTTTTTCACTTCGTGTGTGAGCTCAATAATGTAATACAATAAATGAGAAAATTTATGATAATATGCTTTCAATTATAAATTAAGAAGATGATATCCTTATCTAATTAGCTGTGAAATTAATCAAATTTCATTCCAAATTTTATGGCAATTTTTAACGCGTAAGGGCGTTTTACGGGGTTTAGCCAAATGATATATATATATATATATATATATATATTCTAATATACAAATAGAATACTAATTTTTAAAGGTGAAAGGAAAATCCTTATCATAAACCAAAAGAATGGCTATCAAATTGTTAATGGAGAGTTATCATTAACGTTGAAATTTGACGCTTTAGGATTTTGGATATCCTATACCCGTGAACGCAGTTTAGTTCAAATTTTGCGCCATTCTCAATTGCATCAAAAGATTAAAAGAGAGAGGATTTGTTTTTTTGTATCTGTTCAATCTAACCATCTCAAATTTACGCGAATCACCAACAGAATGACACAAACACATGGATTCGATTATCATTTTTGTTTTCTTTGAATCAGTGCGTAAAGATATTTTAGCAAAATAAAATTAGGCATGCATAAATAACAATCTTTGCAAGCGTGGCAAAACATGTGCCCGAAAGTCAAACGGAATATTCCATCATGTGGGTGATGCTGTTATGCGCGCGTAGGCTATTTATAACCCTTCCATGAAAGTGTGTGAACTGGGAAACGTTAGCCAGGCATTTTAGTACTTAAAGTAATTTATTTAACCTGTCAAAGACCAATTTGTTGATTTGGTGCTGACGATTAACCCTCAGTGTTGCGACTGACATTACTACCAGGATTAAAGTTGCCTTTCTGGTGAATGATCTGCCAGTTAAATACTTTTCACACTCTCATGACAATTCCCTAATTCTTCATAATCATATATTGGCGTTCATCTGAACACATCGTTGGGACCAGTGTAGGCACTGCGCATAATTTTCAGAAAGGATAAGGTAGAAGGTAGATAACCTGCTACTTTGATCACGTGGACAGTCGGGCCTTGGCCCCCCAAAAAAATGCCAAGACTATGATTCTGCCTAATCTTTCATGAATCTCGTGACCGAATTTGGCAATAAGGCAACCAACTTGAAGGCAAGGTCTAAATAGTCTCGGTGACAATGTAAGATTCTGAAGGCGTAAAAGGTGCGGTGTATGAAATTCCAAAATAAGGGAAATCTTAATACTCTTGCCTCATTTTATTCTCAGTTATCTAAACTACTGAAGTTCATCTGAAAAAAACCTAGTCTATAGATCATTTGGGATGAGAACGATTAACTTTTACATAAATGTAGAATCAAATTTATTGATTTCAAATTCGAATGGGGTATTCATTGTGATCATAATTTAAATCGCTTGTATGAGGGAAGGGCACATTTTCTCAACCATAAAGCCGTTTTTATTACAAAATAAATTAGAGAGCACTACAATATAGGAATGTCTTTAGTTATATGAATATTAAACAGAAAAAAATTAGTTTCAACGGACTCACACACAGGCTTATCTTTGTACTTTTTCTGCATATCCTATTACCATGGGAAACAATCCCTCTCTATTTCCACTCAGCAGTGGAGCTATAAGCTCTTAGATAATCTCACCAGAGAATAATTGCATCAAATGACAAAATGGTAATTAGAAGCATCCAAATTGATAAACTGAACAATAATGCGAATGTATAGCATGGGTGAAAGGGCAAAGTTTGAACTTTGAACTTTGAAACATAAAAACACAAAACAGATAAATGTGACCCAAGGGTAAAATGGACAAAGCCATTAATCTCTCCAATTAAATGAAACGCGACTTTTCCAATTCTCACTTTTCACAATTTTTCATCTGTAATTACGTAAATTATCACTTCTCTGCTCAAATTGTCCTCCCTTATTAGAAATTTAATTTTCAAACACGGCTTCTTCAGATAAGCGGTAAATGAATTAACTTGAATTCGATTAACAATCAAAGGAACATCTTTACCAAAAAATTAATGAAGACACATAAGAAGGATTTTTAGGGGTATTGCAGAGCGGTAAGAAGATGACTGCCAAATTTAAGAAGGAGCTGTAACCGGTTTAAACAAAGGCTGGAGCTGGTAGATATTAGCACTTCCAAAACGTTGAATGTAAGGTGCAAAATTTATCGAACAAGCCACGAAGAGTAATTGGGAAAGTAAGGGGGGGGGGGAGATGAGAGGGTACTGCAAGGACCGATTGAAGGCGAGTGAGCGGAATCGCAAATACTACTTATTAGTCACTTGGTCAGGGACGCGAATGCGGTATGAATGTGAACGTGTTTCTAAATTTAGCGAAGAGTTTACAGAAAAAAAATTAAAAATTGGATAACCTCGGATTGAAATGAGAGGTAGGGCGTATAGTCATAATTCGCAAATTACTTTAACCCTAGAACTATTATTATTATACTTTTTATTATCTTTGAATGTTTTCGTGAATCACATCAATTTTCGATAGTGGTAGATTAACCTTGTAGAACTTAGCATCATTGGATCGTGACGAACTAGGAACAATACAATACATTTTGTTTCAAAAGAAATACAAAGTGTGGGAATTTTATTCACTAGCTTAAAAAATGTATTGGTTACATTAATGAATTGACAGACTAGCTTGTAATCTATGAGGGAATTTGATCCTTTAGCAGAAATGGCAAATTCTTAAATGATCATTAAACCCCACTTGTTAAGAACCCACAACCTATTTAGCAGGACAATACACAAACAACAAACCATTTACCCAGCCGAAGTAATCATTTTCAGACAAAGAAATAAAAAATGGCTATGTCTGAAAATGGAATAATTAATAAACATGAAGAGAAGCAGGAAAATCATTAATTAAATAAAGCTGCAGAAATCGTTAGAAGAGGTCTTAAAGAAGTTGGAACCTAGAAGACAATCCTTTGAATTGTCTTAATTCCCTCCTAGATCAGGGTTAAATGCTGCTATAAGAACATTAAAAAATTGCTCAAGTTAAGTTTTATAGGCCTTTTCGAAATGCTAGGACGTGAAGGATGTAAATACGCGCTGTTTAATTTTAATTATTGGTACGGCCTATTAATAACGTGGATAACATAGAAACCGGTAAGACTCGTCGCTTTCTTAACAGAATTTAAAACTGATTCAAAATCCCACGTTTCTCATATAATTTTTAATAATAATAATAATAGCAAAAAGCAATGTGGGATACAAACTAAATAGGAATTACTAGCGAGCAGTAATACAATTATATGTATTTAAGCTCACCCCACATGCCTAACAAGATGCCAAATCTATTTACCCTTTCAGATTAAAATTGAGTAAGTTTTAATTAAACAGAGCATTTAAGATATAGTAAAATCTATCGACCCAACAGTAACTGTAGAAAAGTTAAAAAATTTAATTTACACAGAAGTTTTGGTGGAAGAGGAAGACTCTCACATTGTGCTGAAACCAACAATTTCTGAACAAAATAGGTCACTTTTACTCAAATCCCAGAGTTAATAATCTATAGTATTTTTATTCTCTTATATCCAATCGAATGAAAAACGATAAATTGACAACTCACCGTAAGACCCCTGTACAATCCTATTGTTTACAGTCGAATCACCGTCTGCAAACCTAACAGTTTTTCTTGACATTGAATCCCCTGCAACATATGATGATGGAATTGAATTACAACTATCATTAAATTCCCCACCACCATTAAGATCCATGGTATCCCAAAATCCCTTGGAGTGTCCGTAGACAACACCTCGGGGCGAATCACCCCCCACATCAGAAGGCGCCCTTTGACCTTTGAGGATGCCACGATGAGTAGTTGGGGTCGTAGATGACACTTGTGGTGTTGGAGGACGATATGAGAGTTGAACTGCAGGTTCAGCCGGTTTCGGACTTAAGGAGGAAGACCGATGACCTCTTCCATTAGTACTTCCATAGTTAGAATTGGACCACTTTGAAAAGTGGATTTGAGATGGGGCTACTTCAGAGTATCCATCATTCAGACGTCTCTGATGGAACTTAGACGACATCTAAAAGAGTGTATGAACCTCAATTTGTCACGTTTTTGTATGATCAGTGGTTTTCCATTAAAATCTTTAATAGTCCTCACCAAATTCACATCGTTTTCATATGCCGTCCGATTAATTTGTGGATAGCAACCATACCGGTCGTATGAGGGTGGAGGATAAATGGTTCCTCTATCGATGTGGTTTATACCCACAGTCCGGGGAGTCAGCGTACCCATCGAGTGCTCACTCATTTGAACTCCTTATTGTGGCAGTGTCGCTGTTTAAAAGTCAATTATTTCACGTTTACTCAAATCGATTAGCTGAAAGAAAATAAACAGTAGCATTACAATTCTGGTGAGGCATTTTATACAATTCATCTACCAGATGGTACATCTTTTAGCGAATAACGTGATTTATAATGAACTTATTTATTATTGGAATAGGGAAACGATAAAACACATGGCTAGAATTGAAGTATTAAAAATAATGACGTCATGTTGTACTTTTGAATTTACTTTAACAGAACCACAATTCGTATATGTTAATGCCAGTCTTTTTTTCTGGCATTTTTAAAAGTATAAAAATCTAGTTTCTTCTTTTCAAACCTTTAAAGTGCGTCGCTAAATCTCAAAAAAGGAGAAACACTTATCCGGATCAGATTATCTACCGTGATTTCTTATTAGTAAGTACTTTAAGGTAAGTAAATATTAACCATGCATACACAACTGAAAGCGATCTCAGGCATTTAATTATATCTAAACTACATTCAAAAGGAAAGCCTAATTTTTCCACCACGATTTTGAATTTAGTTGGTTCTGGAGAATAAAACGTTTGGTAGGGTCAAAAGAAAGTTGTCTTTCCAAAATAACAAAGGATTTTAGAAGGAATGATATTGAGCAGAGCATGTAAAAGTCAAATCGTTGACCAACCAAATCGTTGGCAAGGTGATAAGCATATATTTTCACTTAGTCAGGGATCATGAGATTGTTGTTCAAAAGCAGTGACATGGATACCTATTAATTAAGTCATATTAACGAGGCAAGGTAGTGCTCTCGGAAAAGAGGTGTAGTATTATCTACAGTTTGTTTAAATAAAGTGGATTCACTTTAGTGGACAGATACCAGATAGCGGTTGGATATCGTTAAATTATCCGAATTCCATTAACGAATTGCTGTCCCAGTTTTAGCATACTATGAACGATTCACTAAATTGCTACATTGTACTCGTGTTTATCTATCGAAAATTGTTCGAAGCACAGCAAATATTTTGCATAATCAAATCAAAATTCAAACTCCATGGTCACTAGCACATAGGCCTTTTAACAGGTAGATCAACTGAGTTGGTATCCCATATGAGACGGGTTAAAATAAAATGGATATAAATTCAAACTCACTGCATCCTATCTTGAGGAGAATAGACACCTATTTAAATATAATGCCCTAATCAACAAATTAGAGCACAAAAGAGAGTGAGGTTTTCGTAATAAGCGCGAAAAATTGGGGGAACTGGAATCAGCATTACTGCTTTTTCCCGCTCGATTTGTGTCTTCCCATCGATAGATCAAGTTATAAATAGAGAGAATTGCAGATGGAAGCAAATCCATGAACACGATTGCACATAAAAGGAATAAAAAATTAACCCTCTCCTAAAAGAACGAACAATTTAAACAAAGAACTTTTGTGGAATGTAAATTGTGCACCTGAACACAGCCCACTAATTAAATGAGTTTCTGTAGAAGTTGACATATATTTATTTGGCGTTAATTTAATTTAATTTGTGTGGTGACTGGCTGTTTCGTAAAAGAACTTAAAGCGGCAACTTACAAAAGATACGCGCTCCAAATACGAAAATTCAAAGAGATAATGATGGGAAAGCTTGGTAAAAATGAAACTTATCTCATTGACAATGTCTGATAAAATGGAAGCCATTTGGGGGGGGGGGGGAGGGGAGGGGAACTTGCAGGCATTGCACTCACCAATTAAGCACAAAGGCCCACTTTATATTTTAGAAAAATAAATAATGAATTCAAGCTTCATACTCTGAAATTCACCACTGACCATCATTTATCGTAACGTGAAGTATATGAGATGTCATCTTCTTGGCATTTTAGAGAAGTGTTTAGACTGTCAAGCTGCTTTCTACAAAATTGAAGTCATCCCACATTTAAAAATCTTTTAGAAAGTGGTCAAAACTGTTTATTCCATGTCGAGATTGAGGATGACAATTATAGAACTAACTTATCTTGCTTATTTCTAAGGTTATTTAAGCAGGTATTCGTAAAATAAACATAGATAGAAGTAAAATATTCAAATTGGAAGACTCCTACTTCCATACTTCTACTCCCCAATATAGATCACAATGATTGGTCAATTTAATTAAAGTACGTGCGTCGTTGCTTTTCAATCACGTGACATTTTACCTTGAAGGACGTTCACCAGGAACATTGTGTCACTTTCGCGGAATCCCATTTGTGATCACAGTCTATAAATGTTCACTTGAAGAAAATGGAGAAAAGATTATCGGAAGCAATTAGAATAATTTTATGACACAAATTGTAATATTGTTTCCTAAATTAAAATTTGGGTTTATTTACAAATCCCAGCGTTGATAAACACTGTGGCTTGACTATCTTAAATCGATGTAATGACCTTTAAACATCTCCTTCTTTCCACTTTCAGTTAATTAGTTAAACCGCAGTCGTCTTCACTCTATATCTTGTGCTGAACTCTTTCAACCCTAGCTTCAGTTTCTACGTTATCTTCAAACTGTTATAGGTCTTCAGAATTAATTTTAATCGAGCACAATTTTGTGTCAGAGATTTCATTTGATAGGAGTAAGAGTATATGAATAATTTAACTTAATTTTTAAACAGAAATATATCCCAATCAAATCACAAAGGAGAAAAAATGTTAAAATTGTGTATTTGTGAATAACTAGCCTGGCTGGAATTACGAAAACAGTGTTACCTTTAAGAGAGGCTGCTTTTGACAGGATGGTAAATCAATCCGTTTGGCAAAATTCGAAAATGGAGGGAGATAGCAACACCACATAAGTTTATGCTAACAACTCAACGTCAACGTTGACTTAACTCTTGAACTTCAAATCGATAAAATACTGCCATCCCAGATTTATCAAAGTAACCTTAATAATTATTATTCCAGATGGTAAATTAATGATATCCACGATAAGAAATGGGTAACTTTGTTGTCAAAGTACAATACGGTATCGATTAGTTATTTCGTCAGCAACAATAAATATAATTTCGTCCACGAGTAATATGAGAATTAGAATACATTTTTGACTTAATTTATTTTCTGTCAATGATAAAACTGAGAATGAATGAGAAAACAAGGTGAATAAATGTTGCGCCGTTTTTAATCTGGTTGACATAAATGTGAAACGCGTCAGCCTTATAACAAATATATGTAAATACTGTATAGAAAGTAGGGTGATTTAATGTACGACTCCAAGGGTATTTAGAAGGAATCTGTCATGAGTTGTGCATTCCATGACTAATCGAAAACAATTGTAGCAAAGGTGACTTTGTGGTCTTAAGTAGTTACACTGTAGGAAGCCTGTAAGTGCTTGTTTAACTTGAACTCGATTCAGTTATGATCAAGTATGAGGAATATATCAATTCAAAAGAGGTTTTGAATTATAATCATTATGAAGAGCATAGGAATCTGAAAAAGTAAACCTAATTCTTATATTGTGTCGAAAGATCGGTGGTAGTAAATAGATCATATCAATCTAATTAAAAAAATATAGTTATGCGCTACGTTATAAACGGAGCGCAAATAGTTATTCACATCCCTTAATTAAAGCAATAATCTCCTCATAAAGCCGAAAATTTGGTACCAAACTTTTGTTGAGAAAATTCAATTGATTCTTCCACATGGCGTTACTTGAACGCATTTCTTCATTATTTTCCGCTGTCAAATATTCTCGTTCACCCATAGCTAATAGACAATTTGAGTATTTTTTATGCAATGTAATGAAAAGCATATTTCCTTATCAAGCTCGTATTTGGATGCAAGAATAACACGATTGTCTATTTGAGAATGCACGCTTGATTGATATTACTTGGGCACGAAATTAACGTCTATTTAAACAGTATTATTTCAAGTAAAATAAGCGAATAGGGTTATTTTGGTGAGCTCAAAATAATAAATCAAAACAACTCCCCCCCCCCTTGAATAGCTAAATTCTATGCAGAAAACGAAAAAAAATACAATTTATAACCTTCAATTGGACCCTACTCAGGTCTTGTTTGGAATATGCTAACCCTATTAAATATGAACACAAGCGTTTAAATTGAACAAAGATAGTAGATTTCCATACCTTCATGAAATGGAAGCACAGAACAATCCAAAAATATTTAAAATATCAATTGAGGCAGGAGAAAAGATTTTTGCGCAAACCTCACTAAATATAAGGATGGTATTGGATTATAGCAATGTTGTTTTACTGCATAGACCTCAGTAGTCTTGTGACCAGTCGATAATATCATGAAGAATACATTACAAATACATTTTCCTTCTAACATTAAAAAAAACATATTAATTCCTAAATTTGCCTCCGGAAAATTAACAAAGAAAGATAAATTATCAAGATTGTGATTGATTGATTCAAGGTCAACGGATGTTTGCCGGGTTTTAAAAACACCACGTGTAGTTGATGGGGCATGTACGCATGGTTCTTATGACATGAAGAGTGGATCTTGTGTGATATTCAATGGACAGGACTGTGAAAGGTCTGATACACCTTATTTGGGAGACATTAGTCCCATTCGAAAGCGACTGTTGATTCGGACACCAGAGAAATGCAACGATGATTTCGATAACGGATACCAAAAAATCAAGCCTATCAGATCTAGAATGGCAGTTGAAATTCTGAGAACTAACAGGCTGTGTCTTCAGTTCGTTGAAGATGAACCTCCAATTTCAAAAACAGCCGGGAATGGAAATACTCATGAACTTGAAAACTACCAAGTTAATCAAGGCAAACAGGAAAAGTCAAACGAAAACAATAAACCAGATTTGGCAACTGCGAATGAGTATGCGACTGAAAACTTAACGAAAGCAATAGCCATATGCGCGGTCTGTCCCAATGAACCTCCAACCTGCCAATCTTGTGTTAAAACGACGCCAACATCTGCCCCTCTGAAAAAAACTGTCAGATGTTATGATAATTACCACCAACATGAAGATGATGTCTCCAAGCAAGAACCACTATGCGGTTGTCAGAAATTATTGGATGAAACAACGAAATTTCATCTTGGAGCCAATTATTCGGGCATTATTACCGATTACCCCATTACAGTTCGTTATATCGCAGTGAGATCTGATGCTATAATCATTAAACGACAATTTAGAAAACTTAAATGGGGAGAGAAATTAATGCGGAAACTCAGACACATGTAACCATTGATTTTTTCATTTGTTTTCTTATTTCAATCGGTTTATTTGAAAATTTAATTTACTTTCAAAGTGGCTTTTACCATCACTTTTAAATAGAGCAAATGAGTGTGACATTTAACCCGGTAAACATTATATTATTAAGCTCAACAGATATTCAATCGACTTATTTGAATAATTTGTCGACAATACCAAGCCGTTCAGTAGATAGACATATGTTAATAAATAAAAAGCTATATCATGAGTTTTTAAAAATATGTTAAGAATAGAAGTATGCTAACCTGTAAGGTCTTAAATCGAATATCATGATCAAAACCATATATCCGCTAACGTTAGACAACTTTTGGGCGGTTTATAAATATGAAATGATAAAATATATAATTGATGAGTATTTGGAAAAAATATATATTATTGACATTATTCTATAAAATTAGAAAAGTACTTAGGAATAAAGTTTTGTCAAGCGTGAATACATGATGCATATATTTGAAATTTATTTTCGAATAGAAAATAATTTACGGAAATCCTTTTGATACAAAGGAAGTATTAACTTACCAAATCATAAAAAATATCCAGTTATATCCTTGGGAATTCCAAGACGTTTCATGGAAGGTCCGATAAAGCCAAGGAGACTAAAAGCCTTGAAAATGATTTTGCTTTCATGTGATGCAACGTAAGTATGTGGATCCCAACCTCATGATTGGTCAGCAAACTAGCCAATGAGGTGTGCTAGATCATGTATACTGACGCACTTAAGCACGCGAGTGAAAAATTGTGCAGTTATGACCTTTTTCTCTCATTCTATCTCTTCCTTCGTTCACCCACTTTTGCATTCTACTGAGGAAAATTTGTTTTCTTCCTTTTGTATATCCGTCTGTTTCCCCTCAGAAACAGAAACATTTGTCCCATCGCGTTTCCAATAAAGTAAGAACATTTTGACTCGGAGACTTCTTCATAGATCTACTCAACTCGGTCATCATGATTCTTTGCTTAACATTAAGTAAAGTTTTGATTCTTCTTCCAAATATCAGGTAAAAAATAAGAGAAGTAAGGATATGGGAATTATTTTAAATTGTAACACTTAATTCATACAGACCTACTACTAACTTTGGCAAACAGGACGGAGTTATATGAAAGACTGTTATTTTAATCCCCTCAGTGAAGTAAAGTAGAGGATTTTTTGAGTTTTGACATTGCCGACAGTTGCCGTAAAACACTTCAATATTGTAACATCTTTGAGTCGGAATGTGTATGCATTGACATTTAATTACATAATTCGAAATTATTAGGCCAGATCGATGATTCAGGAGCTGCAATACAATGTGATAATAACTGGTAACTCGTTATTTTCGATTCTAACATACAAGCTACTCCAAACAACTCTTAGTGGGCCGAAATCTCCTCCTTAGTTAAGGCGGATAATTTACTCCCATGCAATAGCAATTCACTACAAAGAAATTTGAGTTGTGAACGAAATTCATTTTCCTTAAGTACTGTTAATTATGCCAAATTAAGTTGTATACCATAATTTTGCACTAATGACCTTGCCAATAGCGCTTCTCAAATGAGATGACGAAAGGGTGAGTAGGACCACGAGTGCATTGTAAACAGGCAACACAAGAGGAAAGAAGAGCGGCACGGAGGGAAAAATAGGAAATAATAAGGCCAATCTCGTTAAAAAGCAAATAGAAATTTGACTGACAGTGAGCCAATAAAATTTAATCCCCAGATAATAGCATGACTAATGGCAATATTAGTGTTAAAATAGATACGATTGATTGACTTCGCTTTCACCAAACACAAGTTACTTTATTTCCACTACATTATTTGCAAGCAGTCAAAGCTATCAAATATATTCTCTTGTTCAATAATGGTTTATTAAAAAGTAGACACATTGCTAGTAAATGATATTGAATTAGTCATCTGACTACTTCGAGAAATTTGTACACAATTTATGTGCATTGACGTATTAAATATTTGCTCGATATGAAAGCCATGGAAAGCTATTCCTGAATACTTTTCAATTCCAAAAAGAAACATTCTAGTTGAACAATCAGTAGTCAGAAATCATTTTTACAACAAGGTTTATGACACGTATTGTTTAGGGGTATTATTAAATGCCGAGATCATATCACTTTTACCTTTTTAGTGTAATTAGCAAACGACAACTGCTCCATTATTTATGATTATGATATTGGTTGGGCGATAATTTCAGAATAAAACAAATAGCCAATATTTTCACAATTCATAGTTGACTAAAAAATTAGGCAAGTAGTGTCAGCTATCATTAAGAAAGTTGTGTTATTTATCGGTGGAAATGGAACAATTTATGAAAGGAAATTAAACCCATAGTTCATTTCACTCATATAGCAAGTCAGAATTACCTAAGTTAGTTACTATGGAATGAGGGGTGTGCGATAGACTTACCTCCACGTGGTGCACTCTGGGCAACGTATACTCATACGTCAAAAAAAGTCTATAAACCGGCAGTTGGCTTCTGACTTCAAACTACCATGACCTGACTCTATGTCTTATTGCATCACTTCTACAGTACTCACTTTACCTTTTTATCTACCTTTGTGTCTGTCTCTCTTACATCTCTGAATCACTCTTCTGTTGACACTCTCCAACTTTTGTGACTTTGATGGTCCTCACCTCTGTGATGACCGAAGTCAATTAAAAGTCTATTGACCTTGCCATTTGATTTAAATAAGTCACTATAGAACGACTGGTTTCACAAGTCATTTCACCTTAGTGGTAGGAGAGGCTGAATGCAAGTTTCTCCAGAACACCACTCCTTTGCCAAAGCGAAGAACTGACGGACCTGGCTTAGAAAACGCTCTCATAAAAATAAAAATATGTTTATTAGTAGTTCACATGACTATGCCATTACGACTGAAGAATACAGCTTTCCAAATAATATTCATCTTGGAAGTTTTTTTCCTTCTGGAAAGCTGTTTCACTTAACTACGTTAGCCAACATTGGCTTTTTGGAACGAGTTTTTATCAAAGATTTTTTATGTCAATAGCCGCAGATTTTACAACTTCACTTTAGGTTTTGAAGATGGAACAGCAAAATTTACCAAATTCAAAGTTAGTAACATGAGTTGGTAAAAGTTGAGCTGTGTAATTAACGCAAATATATTTTTTGGTCATTTTTTCCACTACTTTGTTTATCAGTCTTATCAATACGATAAATAATAAAATAAGCAAAATTGCACTTAAAACAATTCTAATTTATTCCTTTCGGTGAAAAATTCTCAATGAAGAGAGGATTACAATATTTTAAGGAGGATTAGCAGGATTTTCAAAATAAAAAATGGTGAAACTGAGCATATTTCTTCTAATCCATTGTATGTTCACCAATTTGCCGCGTTGATGATAATAGAGCTTTAAAATAATCAGTATTTACCATTCTAGGAGCTCAGAAATTCTTTTGCATGACAATTTTTATTATTTATTATTATTATTTATTTATTTATTTTGATAAATGGATTAAATAGGTTACTTAAATGTTCCATATATAAGATGCATATATTCAATACCCTTATTTAAAATGTGTTTAGAAGCGTCAAAAGTGTTCCTTTGTATGTATCTCGTCATTAATTTTTGTTAATTATTCAGGCAATTTTTGTGTCAATTTAAAGAGGAACCGTGACATAAAATTTGAATTCACTAAAATTGCAAAAGATAAAATTGAGAGAGCAGAAGGAGTAAGTTTGGAAATAGAATATGTAATCAATTAGTCTCCCCTTTGGATGCAAGTTCTTTCGGTAATTGGTAGTTTGCATTTGTGTTGATAACGCACTGTTGTCATTTACAAAATTGCAATTCGGCACAATACGCCAAGGTTTTCTACGTAATGTATGAACTCTAATCTTATAATTATGCATTCGATTTCTCTATAAACATTCAATGATGAGGTGAAGAATATTTTGAAAGAAACCCATATGAAGGTATATGTAATCAACTGAAGTCTTCCACATTAAGACAATAGAAGAGGTTTATCTTCAAATTAAATTGGTCACTAGTTGGACGCAAATTCCAGAGGACTAAACAGACGCTTTATTTCTAGTTTCTGATTTATTTCACGAAATATTAGTTTGCTCAAAATGAAATTTTATTAATAAGAAAAAGTTTGTTTAGCCACACAGACAGGAGATGTCTGTCAATACCTACTGTTTCGAAATGATTGACTGACGATAAGAGCTCGATTATAGTATCTAACTGCGGTTCACCTGTGCGTGCGCGCGTTCGAACACATGTACACAAATAGATGTCAATAAATGATGATGGACATGACTGACGGTGATCCTAGAACTGATTTACTGAAAGGTGTGACTTGAATTACACCACCCAAATGATCGTTGTGGCTCCGGTCCATAAAATTTTATTTCGAATATATTTATCATCGCAATTAATAATATTAATTTTACTATTGCAAGTCCTACAAAAGGGATGCTTTTTCAAGCACTTTTATTAGAGAAAGTTAGAAAATGGGGGCATCTGGCCTACATTTTTTTCAATTAATTATCCACCTATAGGACACAGAGTAATGGATTCCTTACATTTATTAGCAAACTTAGCGGACATTTATTTCTGTGATCATCCGAATCTGTTACTTTCATCTTGACTTGAAGTGCAATCCATAAATAAATAAATGATAATTGACAATCCCATTGGTCAGCAGCATTATTTTGACTGTGCGACTGAAATACAATTTAAAAGAAACGATTTTGACCGAAGTCTGTGTAGCAAGCAAATCGGGCTTCGTAGTTATGGCTTTTAAAACTAACAATTTATTTATAAATGGGGTTGGGCTTTGTGTCTTTTGTCTCAAGGGGTTGAAATTATAAAGAAATTAATTCCTTTGAAAATCTTCTTTATTCCCCATCACTCTAATAACTGATTACAGCAATTTGTCACTTGGATGAGATTAGCACCCGTGGTTACAACTTCGACATATGTTCATAGTTCATTGAACATTTGATTTATTTCACTGTGAAGTAGTAGTAATCTTGTGAATAGAGAATCTTTAGCAGCTAAATAAATTTGGTCTAATGCTTTATCTTTCATTGATGTCAAATAGCAGGCTTTATGATAGTTAATTGACTTCGGGCTTCACAGAGGGAAGGAACATCAAAGTCACAAAAAATAGAGAGGGGGGATGAAGAATGATTCACGGATGTAAAAGAGACAGACACAAAGGTAGAGAAAAAAGGTAAAGTGAGTACTGTGTAAGTGATGGAATATAACATACAGTCAGGACATGATAGCTTGAAGTCAAATGCCTGTTTATAAATTTTTTTACCGTATGGGTAGACGTTCACCAGGGTGCACCACGTGGAGGTGAGTCTAGCTCGTACCCCATCTTGCATCACAAACATTAGAATCTTTCCAAGGCTAACACTTAAAAACAAACTTAGCGGAGTTAGAGGACAGGGAGTTGGGTTGGACAGTTGGTAATGAAGATGAGGAACAAGAGGAAAGAGGAAAGATGGTGGCGTTAGTATCAGGTAAGATAAGGTATGATGTGTTGATTTTACGGTCTTAGCTGGTTAAAAGTTAGACAATACTTGCGGGAGAGTAAATGTGTGGTACAAAGGGAAACTATGCAAGTACTCGTGTCGAGCTGCACAGGTTCTAAAGGAAAATGATTATCCCAACTCGACAAATTGGTCCCTTTCATTTATCAAGGACATCCAGTTATTACTAGAAGTGCCCTCCAATATTCACTAATTGCAAATGACTATTGCTTCGCATGACAAAATGCTAGTAGGGAAACAAAATGTGCACATTCAAACTCAAATTTAAGGAAAAATTGGATTTTTCCAAATCAGTAGATTTCTCATTTACTATTTTACGTATTACTACTACTAATAATACATGGTTTAAAATTTAATATTCTCACCAATATTTATTTGTAATGATAAGATGCTTTCTTTTAAGCATTGTTGGGGGAACTACATCATGCCACAGAAGGTTCGTCCAATTAGGTAATTTAATAGTCCATAAGATCAGATGGGTCAGTAAGACCTTCAGTCAATTTAACCCTCAAGGTATATTCCAAAGTTATTTTCAGTGCCATCACAACTAAACATTATCATTTTGAGCCTTATTGGATTTAGTAATCATGAAATCAAATGAAATTAACGACAGTTGAAAATTAATGACTGGGAAGCCATCCTATTTTATTGGCTAAATGTTTAGCGTATGCGTGTTCTTCTTTATTCAGTGGTGAAAAAGTAACAGTTTGATTTATGTACAAATCACTTTGGGTTTATACGAATTTGCCTCTTGCCGTTACTCCTAAACAGAAAGGTAATAATGACGACTGTTAAATTGAGTGGCAAAATAACAGATAATTTCCTTTCCAACATAAAAGTGTGCAACGTGCTAGAATGAGAACTCATGGCTCTGTGGCGCCACAATAGCCAAATGATGATTTTTCATTTTTTGCTCACCGCCGAACAGAGATTAAGAGCTAGTCAACGAAGTTGCTCTATTCATAAAAACTTGGCATTTTACTCAATCAACGTTGACATTCATACACTTTGCAACCACGTCTTATTTCCCCTCTTTCCTTAACGAGTGCCAAATATATTCACAGGTCTTCTTAACTTTTAAACCATTTATTTACAAATATGGGGTGTGCGATAAACTTACCTCCACGTGGTACACTCCGGGCAACCTATATTCATACGCCATAAAAGTCTATTAACTGGCAGTTGACTTCTCACTTCAAACTACCATCTCCTCACTCTATGCCATATTTGACTATTTTCACAGTACTCACCTCACCTTTTTCTACCTTTGTGTCTATCTCTTTACATCTTTGAAACACTCATCTGTCCCCCCCCCTCTCGACTTTTTCACTTTGATGTTCCTTCTTCCCTGTGAAGCCTGTAGTCAACTAAAGGTCTAATTATGACGCGCTCTATTACATATAAATAAACTTATTTACGAATATTATCAATTTCAGTTAGTAAAATAATTGATACTTAATCCAATGCATTGGAGCTCATAATTTATAGCAGGTGAATTGATTAGGAATATCAAATAAATTCGATAAAAATGGAAATGGAGAAGAATGCCATTTAAGTGCAGTAATTTAGGCGTAACTAGTCAATAAACTATGATCTCGATGCACTTTGGTTCAGTATATGACGACTTTCTATTAACCTTCAAAATTTCCGACCTAATTACCGTCAGTTCTCAATTATGTACTTTAGTTGAGGAGTTTCGTCAAATCATAAGCACACAAATTCCATCGCTCATTTATCAGGGGGTGGAGGTGAAGGTAAATTTAAAAGTTTGAGCACAAATTCATTACGCTACTGTTCCTGAACTCTAATAATAAGGGAATTCACTTTTATTTTAACCAATAATTTGACGTTAGATATTCCGAATTCCAGGAGTATCTTGAGTCTAGAGTAGCAATGGTCGTACTAGTTATTCTTTTAAGAAACAACTAAATGAAATCGAAGTCATTGAGAAACGAAAAGACACCGGTTTGCACTGATAACATCTATCTCCTTTAGAAGTTGAAAAATGCATCGGAAATGAGTTATAAGAGCTTTTTAAGGGTAACAAACGTTTACATTTTTTCCTTCTTCAAATCACTGGGGTCGAATACTATAAGAAAGATCAGTGTGTTGCATCATAGATTCAAATTGCAAATTTTACATGGAATTAAGTGTTTGCAATGCATTATTATCGATAGCAGCCCAATTGAATCCTATTAGGTAAGCTTTGAACTTCATCACTCATGATAAATTGAATTATAAATGCTTAATATTCAAGAATGAAGTTTTAGTGGTAACAGATTCAATAGAAACCGACTGAAAAGGGACTCACAATTTTTTTAAAACATTTAAAGTCTTAAACATCGCGGAAATGAAGCACCCCGAGAATTTATTATTGAATTAATTGAGGTTCTGAAGAGATTTGTGATTTTTAATATATCTCATTAAATGAAAACAAATGGAAGTCATTTGAGAGACTGAGTAACCTCTAATCCCTGTATGAATGGTGTAATAATGCTGGTGTGTTGATTATGAGTAAAATAAATTAAGGGGAAGCTTACTAATCAAGAGCTCTACTCGCACGTATACAGGATCATATAGTCGGTAAAGCTTGTTTCATACCCATTTGCCTTCTTCCTATATAAGTATTCAATAAAAAAGAAACTAGAAACGTTTTAAAGAAAAATTCTGTCTCATCTCTTCAACTAATTTGAAGATCTTAATCTTTTGCAGTTTTCTCACCTAAGTGGAACCTGAGGTAGAAATGATTTCGTAAGGTAGACACATTTAATGTACAAACGATATTTCTAAGGGCCAACGGGTAAGCTAGTTTTTCTCAAATTGGAAAGCCAATAGATCGGTGGAGATGGAGAGGTATGTTCAACCTCTGTAAGGATCCAAAGAGAGATATAATTGGAGAGCGGAATTGGCGACGGACAATGGATGTTAATGCTAAGTGAGAATGAGGCCATAATAAGGCATGCAAGTGTGAGCTGGTTATTTTGTGCCAATGACTCCCTCGATGTGCAAAAAATAAACATTAACCTTTTACAGATAAGGTAGTGGAAATATACCAGTCAAAGTATGCTCCCTTCGGAAAGGATACAGAGAATTTAACTACAAAAATGTAACCAAATAATGCCAAATAAGGCCTTATACATACTTTTTGCTGTCCAACAGTCCTACTTTATCAAGAGTTTTTAGAATTTGAGCATTAATGCCAAATCCGCTTTTTAAATACTATTGGAAAACTTAATACCATAACATGTTGATCTCAAACTAATTAGTCTCAACCGTATTTGCGACAAATAATTTTCTAACTTGGCTGCACCTTGCCCACCTGCGAACGAAAACGAAAAATTAAATTTTATTTTGTTCAGCTGAACTGTTTATTCGATATGTTTGCGAAAACATACCTAAAAGTAAAAGAAAACAGCTTAATTAGTTGGTATTTTTCAAGTTTATATTTGTAATTTTTATTTAACATTTTGTTATTTAATATGTACTGGTGATTATCTCTTAAGCGCTTGTAAATATGACCTTGTTGCAAGGTCGTTGCTTTTCCCATAAGGACGCTCCCAGAGGTCACATTAAAGTACTTTATGCAGTTTGATATTGGACCCGAAGTCTCCTATATCTGATAGGATATTATTGGGTTTATGATTGTATAGTTGAATTTTCGGCTTTAAATATTGCTGCAAATCATTTGTTCGTCTTTGCTAAATAAAGACTAGGAAAAATGTAAGGAAAACGGAATTTAAATGCATTAAATATTACAAATATAAGCTAAAAACGCGAAGATTATTTGGGAAGGCTATTTAATGCGAAGATTTTTGGGGGTGAAAGTCGTACTAGTGAGGTTTGATCTTCCACTGGCTGAGTGAGTATCAGGGTGTATCGTATTCATGACCCTTGACCTTGTATATGGGCGGAAATTGATCAAAACTCTATGGAGCACTATACTCTCTGCGAACACTGCAAATAAATCTGCGTTTTATTTTGCAATGGAGAAGGTTAAAATCCAACATTACTGAACGCAGCTAATCAAGTTTAGTATTGTGGGATTTTGAATGATTGGTACCAGGTTCAAATCTCTATCTTACGAACTACATTACTTATTTAATAGTACTGAACGGAAGTGAAATCTCAAATTGCACCTCATCTCCCTCAATCTAATCCCTATATAACAGATTTATAATTCTACTCTTTGGTTTAAGGGGGGTCAAAGATATGTTCCCTTATTAACGCAAACAAAGACCTTGGCCAATTTTCATAATAGAGAAGGACCGCTCGTTATTATTTCAGTCGCTAGTTTGGAATGACTGTTAACTCTTCTGATTTACCTCTTCAGAAGTTCGACCAGTATTAATAGTATTTGTTATTTAGCTCTTTTGGTCACTCGGTCTTATCAATTATAAAATTAGGGGGTGATTAACATAGCTTTCAGGTAAATATTTTGTAAGCATTTAGGTTAGGCTCTCAAAGATTTCTGCCTTGCCCATGTCCAGTCAAGGTCATTTTAACTTTAATGACTGGAATACTTGGGGCAGTGGTAGATGGTGGTTAAATTGCAAACTTAATCCAATTTATGTGCATTGGATTGGACTATATACATTGTCTATAATGATCAGTTTGGACACATGTCATGTCGGACTCACTATTTCGACCCATTTCGGGTCTCGCCCAATTAGTAGGATGCCAAACGGAACTGGCTAAGTCCGGCTAATATGGAAAGTAGTCGATTACGAGTCCCTCATCGAGGAAGCCCAATGGTGCTTCCCTCTACCCATGATGAGTTTTGGGAAACACTCTTAATTTTTTAAGAGAATTCTTTCGTGGTTTCGTGAATCCATACCTAACGAAGTAGTTTAAATTCGTCGGAGGGCAGAAGTATTTACCTGAAATTGGCAAAATATAGAGTGAGTGGCAGCGTCAGAGTTACAAAGATGTGTGTTATGGGAAAAATAATATTTGTCTTCTCTATGCTAGTTAATAATAGTTAATAAAGCTCTTTTTTTACCTCCTTGGTGCATTAGAAGGCAAATTATATGAAAGCACAGTGGATATTATGCGTATGGATAGAACCGGTGTATCTAAGACTTATGATTGTTAGCAAAAGTGTGAACGCAGCTTGTCACTCAAGGGGTGCACGAGAAACTTACCTCCACGTGGTGCACCCTGGACAACGCATACTCATACGGCATAAAAGTGTTAAACCGGCAGTTGATTTCTCACTTCAAACTACCACGACCCCACTGTATGTCATATTCGACCACTTTCACCGTACTCACCTTAAGTTTTTTCTCTACCTTTGTGGCTGTCTCTCATACATCTACGAATCATTCTTCTATTCCGTCCCCCTCTCCCCACTCTTTTTTTGTGACTGATGTTCGTCCCCTCTGTGAAGGCCGAAGTCAACTTAATGGCTAATGATAACTATCATTTATTTATTTCAAATGGCAGGCGTTTTGATAGCTA